>CM040245.1:128875936-129062513 GCA_022545495.1 Chrysanthemum lavandulifolium
AGAAAAATATAAAATTTTCAAAATCCATAAAATTAGAAAATCTTGAAAAATACCCAAAAAAAAAAAAAAAAAAAATGTTATTTTGTCATGTTTTTCTTTATTCGATATCATCTACGGACTTTGTGTTGACATTCAAAGAATGTCACGGGTCTTTAGATGTTCTGCTAATGTACATAAATTGCTAAATATATATATATATATATATATATATATATATATATATATATATATATATATATATATATATATATATATATATATATATATATGAGGCGGAGAAAATGGTGGTTTATTGTCATTTCGTGCAAGAACTCGTTTTAAAAGTAAAGAACGTAGTCATGCTTAATCTTATTTTTCAAATCTCATGCTCGATTCTTAAAACAAATGTTTGTCACCAAAAGACAAATGTTTTCTTTCCAAATATTTTTCCGTCTAATGATTCTTCCGAAAATATTTGTCATCTAATGAAAACAAAATTGCTTTGAAAATACCTCGTACTCTACTTTTGAAAATCATCCGGCTTATCTTTGTCAAACTCTCTTACACTCAATCAACAACTCATGTCATTGATCGAGGGGAGAATGATTTCAATTCAATCAAAAAGGTTATTTTTCAAACAATTAGCACGTAAAAGAGCAAGGTCTATTTTTGGAAAATCAAAAAGAACAATGTTTTATACAATTGAGTCAAGACCTTGGCTACTGTTATGTTTTCTTTAGATAATCAAAGCATGTTTAATCCGTGGAGTTTAAAGTCTCAAATCTAATCCTTATCAGTTAAAATGTCTTTCAAATGCAAGTCACTATTCTCCTCAAAAGCTCTCAAAATTTAATTTAAATCAATAGAGATCACAACTCTCAAAGGAATTGAAAATTGTGATCGGGGGAGAATTTGTGATTTAAATTGGATTTTAACCGATAATTGATAATTGGTTTTATAAGTGTTTAGCAAACTCTCTCCATTCATGTGCCAAACAATTTCAAATTTTCCATGCACATGTTAAGGGGGAGCATCTATTTAAACCAAAAGGATTGAAACATGATTAATTTGTTCCAGTGCAGTTTTCCCTAATATGTGCTAAACAATTTCAAAATCGATGCACATATTGAGGGAGCAAATTTTGAAAACCACATCCTATCCAAAAATACCCTTAACAAAGTGTGAAAATACTAATTTTGATCGGAAAGTGATGTTGATATCTTTAGAAAATGGTAATCAAAGAAGTGAATCCTTCTTCGCCTACGTGTGCCAAAACGATTTCAAATACATGATGCACATGCTAAGGGGAGCTCTTTTCTAAAATATCAAAACAATTCAGTACAAAATGCTTTGATAATACATCACAAGTATCCGGATTGATTTTCAAATGGTTTTCAATTGGTTCAAATGGCGATGAACAATACCAAATAGACCTACCAAATTTACTTTATGTATGGTGATATAAGGATGGTTAGGTTAGGCATTCGTTCCACGATCCCGCCAGAGTTCGAGGATCTACCGAGGACAATCCACTAGATAGTGTAGAGTCCTTAGGTATGATGAAAAAAGGAGAAAATGAGATATGGGAAGAGTGCATCGAGATAGAGCTAGAACTAGAATAAACCCAACAAGGTTCTAGTAATGAAGTCTCGGTAGCAACGAAGGGGTTGAAGAATGAAAAAGAAATAAATGAGAAAAGGGTGAAAACAAATAGCCTCAATTATTTTCAACCTTAGGCGAAACCGGTTCAATTCATATGCTAATGGCATTACCAAGGTAACATCGGTATTGAAGACAAGACGTCATGGACCCAAAGGACGCTTGCACTAAAACTTCCCAAGCTACTCAAGTTCCTCTTAAAAGGACTTGTTTCATTCTCATAGGGAACCTACATTATCTATCGACTTTCTCTTGGAGATGGTTGATATTGAAGAAGGAGACCTCTCCCAGGTCTCAAGATAGAAACCAAATGTGCACAATTGAGTCTAGAGCCACGAGATCATCAATAAATCTCATTAAGGACACAATCAATGAAGACTCTGTTTCACACAATGTGGAAAGAGAGAATATACTTTAGAGTCCTACGCATTATCCTTGTGGTATTGCGGAACATCCGAGTGATATGCAAACATATTCACAATGAAGATGGAAAGCCTTCTAGAGCCAACATCAAACAAGCTCTTGGTAGGTGGCATGTGAGATCTATCCAATAGATCAACCATGTGACAACCGAATGTAAACAATGGGGTGATTTAAAATTTTAAATCAATCTCGGTTCAGTTATGGATTGACGGATACCTTTGAAAAATCGGTCGTTGTGCTTAAAACTCTTTTCTAGCACACCGATCGTATTAATATTTCAAAATAAAAGGTGTTTATGATCGATAATTGATTTTCTTTAAAACCTTCGTTGTATTGCAAAACACTTTATTTTGAGCGGTGCACGATTGTTTTTCAAATCTCTTTATCCATCGGTGAATTTCAAATTACCGGTTCACTCACTCTGTGTTGTCTTCTTTAAGACGTTCCGGTTTGAGAACAACTAGAGCAAAATGCGAAACCCGTCAAGGAGATTCTTCGAATTATACCCGATCACGCACAATACTTGTATTGATCAACGGGGAACCGTGGGCCGTGTACCTCAATTCGACGAAGTGATCAAAGACACTTTTCGTGCGCTTTATTGCTAATCATTGTATGCGGTACATCCGACGTTTGCAATGATCGGAATGAATAGGTCAATCCATAGCCGCATGCTCACACAATGCATTCACATCTAGAGAAATCATGATTAAAGCATCAACAACTCGATATTTTTCACTCCATGCTTCGCTACGCCGCAAATATCATGAATCAACTAAAGCTTTAGCTACTCGATAAGAAGAAATCATGATCCGAATGTGAGCATGTCGGTCCACCGTCACAACGTCACATAATGTCAACACCACAATGGAAGAGTCGAGATTTATGCAAGCGATGATCTCAAAGTCGGCTCAAAACTCATCATCATGTGGATCGCTTAAAGATCTCCACTGAATTATTCAAACATGGATAACATGAAGAATCAAAGATCATGCGAGCTCTTGAGCAAAGAACTTAAACAAGAATTTAAGAACAATCTTAATGTAATATCTGTTTGTATTACGTAGTAAATTGAGGTGACCTCCTTGGGGAGATTGTTAGAATTAGAAAATTCAATCATTAAAGTGTCGGTCACCTCAAGTATATGTAATCATTAGAAAGCTCGAGTCGTAGTTATTTAATATTAGTAAGTAGTTAGTTAAGTAAACCGTGGAGGACTGACGGTCTTTACCCACCGTATACCGATCCACGCCCGTAGGTGGCGTTCTTCGAAGCCACTATAAATACCTCTACCTCCCAAGGTGAGGGTTGAGCTCAATACCATTTTCTTTGTTTCACATAGTTCCCAACTCTCTTCCCTTTCTCTCTCTAGAACTTTCTCTCTAAACATAGTACGCGCCCATATGAATTTGGTTTGATGTGTTTGTGAAATCCTATATCTTACACTTTGCACATCTTTTAAACATTTGGGAGCTTGGAGATCCTTAATTGCCTTGACCTTGGAGGTATTAGCCTTTATCCCCTGCTTAGTGCTCAAATGCCCTAGAAACTGCCCCTCTTCGACACCGAAGGAGCATTTGTTAGGGTTCAGCTTCATGTTAATCGCCCAAAGTTGGTCAAAGGTTTCTTGCACATCAAGGAGTAGGTCCTCCTCCGTCTTGCTTTTAATAACCATATCGTCAACGTATGCTTCGAGATTTCTGCCTATCTGTTTGTTGAAGGCTTTATCCACGAGTCGCTGGTATGTTGCCCCTGCGTTCTTCAATCCGAAGGGCATCTTTCTTTAACAGTAAACACCTTTGCTTGTGTAGAAGGCTGTCTTTTCCTCGTCCTCCTTTGCCATCTGGATCTGATGATACCCTTTATAGGCATCTAGGAAGCATTTTAGCCGGAAGCTCGCCAAGGATTCTACCTTCCATCAATTTACGGTAGGGGTAGCAATCCTTTGGGCATGCTTTGTTGATGTCGATGAAGTCAACGCACATGCGCCACCCTCCGTCGCTCTTTTAACCATTCTTGGGTCACACCAGTTTGGTATTTAACTTCCTTAGAATGCCCGCTTGTGTCGGTTCATCAACTTCTGCAGTCGCAGCTGCGTTTCTTTTCGGGGCTAGGCTCCTCCTTTCTGCTTTATTGGCTCAATGTGTTTGTATTCATTGAGTTTATGCTCCGCATCAAGGACTGCTCGCTCTATCGACAATGTTCGGGGACCTCTGTCATTTCAGAATATTTTCAAACAAAAATATCAAGGTTAGTCCGCAATGGTTCTGTGAGCTTCGCCTTGAAATTCGCCGGGAGTTGTTTTCCTATTACCACCGTTTGTTTAGGGTAGCTAGGGTTAACTACAACTCGTTCTTCCGCATCTGTGCAGCTTAGAATTGCTATCGGAGGCTCATCCGATTCTTCTTTGATCCTCTTGACACCATATACACCCTTATCCGCCCCATAATTAGAATGAACAGTTCCTACTCCGAAGGGGGTTTGGAACTTAATGGCAGCATGTATGGTGGAAACAACAATACCCATCTTTTGCATAGCTGTTCTCCCTATTAACAAATTATAAGGAGAATCGGCGACTATGACGGTGAGTGTCTCCGTGCGGGATAAGGGGCCTTCGCTATGGTGATTTCCAACGGTACTTCTCCAAGGGGCCGTGAGTGCTCGCCGGAGAACCCTACCAGGGGTGTTTTTGAGTCTACCCTTCGTGAGCGTATAGATGGCTTGAGCTTTAGGAAACAATGCTCATAAATGATCTCGTAAGAGCTTCCACAATCCATGTACGCTCGGTTTACTTCCCTGTTTGAGACCCGTACCTTGATGACCACGGGGTCAGTCGAAGGTGTCTTCCCCAGGATGGAAGGGAACGTTATCTCTCCTACACTTCCCAGCTCTCCATCTGCTTCTTTCCGTTTCAAGGTAGGATCATGCCGGTGCACCATTAGTATCGAGCCTCTGTAGGTGTAGCCTCTTTCTTGTTTCCTTTCCATTCACCCAGTTGGGTGTCGGAAAACTTGTCTTTTCCCTTCTTGATGCCTTTAACCAGGTGTGCTAGTTGTTCGGATCGTCCGCCTCTTCGATCTACTTCTTCAGCTCTCTGCAGCTGTTTGTGTCGTGCCCATGGTCTTCGTGAAAATGGCAATACTTTGACATGTCCAGCTTTGCTTGCACGACATCCGAGGTGGTGGATCAAAGGACTTTGCGGCTTTCTCAGTAGCCGAATCTCCAGGGAGATTTGACCAAGTTCGCCAAGAGTCCGTGATTCGAGCCTTTGTGGTAGGGGTGAAGCGGTCTATGCTCTTCTTCCTATTTTGGATCCTTCCCGTGAGGACCCACTCGAGAACTTGTCGAGGCTTCCTTTGCTCTATCGGAGTCAGTTTCTTGCTACTTCTTTAGACTCAATCCAAGTGTAAGTCTTCCATCGATTGCCTTGTAAGTGGTAGGAAGATCGGTGGGCAGAATTCCACTAAGCTTCGAGTCAGGAGGCCATGTACAAAACCGTAGATCCTCGATCCTCGTGTAAACCCGAATTTGCAAAGTTTCATCGGTGTACCTTGTAACGAAGGCCCGGTGCTTTCGTTGTCCCTTTGCTTGATGGTATGCACGGCTAGATGGGTCTTGGTGTACTTCTTCCGTGGCTAAAGTGTGATCGAACTTAGCCTTGCGTGTAGACTTACAATGCTCCCCAACTTCATCCATTCCACCATATTCTTGCGGAGTCTCGGAGTGTGGGTGAACATGTGGCATGCTACGGGCATGACCCACTTCTGCATCTTGATAGCGGCGAACAAGTGTAGGAAGTTATCAGGGTCGCCTTTCCCATCGTAGGTGCCTATGTGAGTGGGTGATGAGTGTCTAAATACTCATCATTTTTGTACAATCTAAACTGCAAAATCATCTCGAAAACACGAAACACATCAAAATGATCAAAATATCACAAATCGTTGTTTTATGTGTTTTAAATGCAAAATATCAAAATCAAATGAAAATGATTCAAGTTTGCAAAATTGGCGCTTTAGTCCCCAAGTTTTAAAAGTTGTCAAATCTAGTCCCTGAATATCAAAATGTGGAATTTTATCATTCAAGGTCCCTAAAATATTCTAAGTTGTCAAAAATGATCCTTGAATGATTCTTTGGTCAAATGGCGGAAAAGGTCCCTAAAGTTTGAAAATTTGCAAAATTAGTCCTTAGACTTTTTAAAAATGGATTTTATGCAAAAAGGGTCCTTGTTTTATCAATGTTTGTCAAGTTTGGTCCTTGTAATAAGTTTGGAAAAGTTCAGTTTCAGTCCTTGAAGTTTGGAGAATTTGCAAAATTGGTCCTTGTTATCACTACTTAACCAAACGGACACATATATATCACAAATCCAATCCATAATCCACCTTGGCCCAATCCAAGCCCAACCCCGTTATTATATACCTGGTCAACAAAAGTCAAAAAAACACCCAAACGCGCCTAAAACCACTGTGCAATCGTTCATCTCCCACACAAACACCGATATCCAAAACCACCATGGTTTTCCCACTTTTCTCCAACCCCCTTACCTTGTCCCCTCCACCTCCACTAACACCAAAAATCCTTAATTGATTGAAACCAAACCCATTAAAGCTCAAACCTGCTCATAAAGAATTTTGGCGCCAAAATCAGTTTTGATGGCTAGGATCTGTTTGACTACACCAATGGCCAAGATTATTGATGGGATTTACTCAGAGACATGTGGGGATTCTAAAAAGTCTATAAAGAAGTGGAGTGAAGCAATGTATGAAAACAACTAGTGTAAAATTTAAGTTTCTATGTCGATTTAGTCATTTTCAAGTTTCCAGTGTATTTCTTAGCTTCCAAATACTTTCTTAAGTATTTTTAGTGTACTTTTAATCCTTTTCAGTAATAAAATTCAAGTTTCCAGTTCCAATTTCAGTTTATGCAGTTTTCATTAAAAAATCTCATGTGAATAAAATATTGTTTTTAGTTGTTTGTATGGATTGAATAGATCACATAAGCTCCCATATAGCTTTTCTAAGCTATTAGAAACACTAAAATTCAGTTTCGAAGCAAAATCAAAAAATCACCAAAATACAAATTAATTAGTGAAAAATCAAAATCCATTGAAATGGTGTACACAACGGAGCAGGGTAAATCTTGGATGGCCTTGGGTTAGAAGCTTAGTGGTAAGCTAATAGGGGTAATAATTGGTCCCGGTTCTCGATTTGAGCTTGAAGCTTTTGTAAGCCTTTTGTTCACTTTTGCATATCAACATTATAGTTGTTCATTAGCTTTAATTTACATTTCTTAGTGATCACTAGTTATACTTAAGTATTTTCAAAGATTAAAATCGGTTTCTTGTTCTTTTAAATTAGTATTTATCAAAATCTTATCTTGATGTTAAAATTGCTTCATGGTCATTTCTGAGTTTTATGTTGTAATGGTTGTTGTTTAATGCTTAATTAGTCCTAATAAGTAATTATATAAGGTCTGAAATCAAGTTCATGGTTTAAACCTTTGATAAGCTTTGAAAAAGTTCCATAACAGTCATATAAGGGTGTTTGGATTGCTTGCTTAAACCGACACAGTGTCTTGTGTGTGTTGGTTGCTTGTACTTTCTTTGTGTCTCATTGATCATTAATAACTCAAGCAAGTCATAAAAACAAGTGGTCATTTGTAGAAAAGTCAAAATCTCATTTTATTGCATCTTGTGTGTCCATCAGGTGAATTTCATGATTCATGATCATGATTTTGTGTTAGTAAGTTGTTAGTGTTAATCAAATTAGTCTTAATATACCTTAATACATCACATTCAGTGCTTAAGATCAAATCAAAGTTCATAAAAGTCAACTCATCTAGTTTTTATAAAAGTCAAAATTTTCACTTGGTCGTTTTTGAATAAACTTTGGAATTTTAGTGTGAGTTTAATCTGAGTTTTAGCTTAAAAACTTTTGGGGTATTAAAGTTTAGTTGCTAAACAAAATTAGAAAATACTAGATATCTTTGAATCACTTATAAAGTGCTTTTTAATTGGCTTATTGTTGGTACTGTTTGAAAACCATGCCCTGCAGCACAGTTGGGTGGTCCAACTTGATAAGCTTGTATGAGCTTATTAGTTGACCAAAGCTTGTGATTTTGGTTCTTTGAGTAGCCAACCAAGCCAACTTGAGGTCTCAAGCCTTGTTTTTCATTTTGAAGCTTGTTTGGTAGGTCATATTAGCTTAAACTTTGTCCCATTTCTGTTTTTCAACTCTAGTGTCATAAGTGCTTATTGCTTGTTTCTAGCTTATCAGTGTGCTTATCTTTGTCTTTTAGCTTCATATTAGTAGCACTAGCTTGTTTGAATCATATTCCACTCTTGTTTCCAGTTTTCAAGCTTCTTTGAGCTTAATTCCACCAGATAAGCTCATTTAGCCACTGTTGGGATAATAAGCTTATCAAACTGCTTATTTGTGATTTGTAAAATTTTTGTGTTTATTAAAGTTTCATATTTTTAGTATTTAAGTAGTTTTCAAAAAGAAAATTTAGAAAAACATCAATATAAAAATAGTGATAGCGTTTATTTAATAGTTTTTAGCTTTTTGATTTTTCTTTTTAGCTTATTATTAAGCAAATCTTGTTTTTATACTTTTGTTAGTTTTCTGTCATCATATAGTATTTTTAGAAAAGTTTCATATTTTTCTCTATCTTTTAGTATTTATTATAATTTTAAATAGTTAAAATAGTAATTAATTAGTAATAAATAATTAAAAGCATAAAAATATCTTTTCAGTTTTAAAATTAATTTTATCATATTTTAGATTTTACAAGTTAAAATTTCATTTTTCCCAGTTTATTTTATATTTTCTAGTATTTAAGTGTATTTTAAATAATAATTAATTAGTAATAATTAGATAAAAGTGTAAAAATATATTTTTAGTTTTAAAATTAGTTTTATAATATTTTAGATTTTTCTGAATCATAATTTTATTTTTCTAGCCTTATTTTTTATTTTCTTTTATTTTAGGTTATTTATAAATAGTTTAAAATAGTTTTTAATTAATAATAATTAATTAAATAGTTATAAAAATAATTTTCTTTTCTAATAATTTTCTTTTATTTTAGGATTCCAAAATGTTATTTTCATATTTTTAGGTCTTTTATTTCTTAAATTTCACTTTTTATTTTGTAACGTATCGTAGTTTTTAAACGTCGTTTTACGTTTCTTTTACCTGATTGTTGTGCTTTCCAATTCTGTATTCCATTCTATTCCAATCAATCAGTAGTGTAATTTCTCAATTAAAACCTTTACTGATCACTATCCTTAGTGATCACTCTATCATCTGAATTAGCTTTGACACACCATTGAGTCTCCGTGGGACTAAACGACCCGGGAATTCATTCTATTTTCCAGGACTTCATTGCATTTGTGTTTTAAGCAGTTTTAAGCTTCTTACGGTTAGCCATTCACAAGTGGCTAGCTTGTGTGAGGTAGCTTGACGGTTTAGCACCGATCAGTGGGCATCTTTACACCGTCAGGTAGAGGGTAGTCTTCGATCCACTTCACAAAAGGTGTGCAAGCTCTAGAGGCTTCGGCATAGTAAAGGTTATATGGAGGTGGATAAACAGATGTAGGGTTATACGGGTTAGGAAATGGTTGTGTGTATGCAGGGTAGATTGTAGAAGGTTGATACGAAGGGTTTCCACCCATCGACTGTGTAGGAACGTGTCCATAGGGCATTCTTGGTAACTCTGGTTGGGAGAGAACCATTCGGAGGTAGGTGTTATAGGTTTGAGCGGTAGGTAGGGGTTGATTCCGGAGGGTAATCGATTCATTCACGAGTATGGAGGAGGTCCTCCGACACTCGAGACATATGATGGGGTATCGGAGCCCCATCCTTTCTCTTCCTAAGTGGGCGCCTAGGAGAGGTGGTAGGTTTACCCTCCATTCCCTCTTGGGTTGCTTCCTCCGTTAGAGTTCTCGCTCATTCTTTCACCTTGTACTATTTCCTTCTTCCGGATCTCCCGGACCTTCTTCAAAACCAGGTCCTTCCATTAGGCCTTCTTATGGAAGGAGAACCATTCGTAGGCGTAACGCCCCTTGTTAATCGGTCGAGGCCTCTCATCTACCTCAATCTCTTCATCATATTCCTCACTGGAATACTCCAGTTCCCTTCACATTTCAGTGTTGCGAACTTGCCTCTTATGAGCCCTCAGTAAAGAGTCTAAGGCTTCGAAGTTTTCCTCAACGGCGGTAATTTCGGAATAGGGTTAGCGAAAGTTGAGGCGTGATGTACGGAGTGGTTTCCAAATGAGATCGTGTGGTGAAGGTGGAGGCTGTTATGGGTCGAGATTATCGGTGTTAGTTGTGTTGAGAGGACCGGGTAGAAACACCGTGGAGGTGTATCTTCCTTCCGGTTCCATGCCGAAAAGGTAGCATAATCGGTTAAGGTTTTAAGACTTGGTGATAACGGGACTAATAGTAGCGTGTCCCACGGATGACGCCACCGATTGTACAATAAATTGCACTACCGAGGCTTGATGATGATCAAAGGTATGAGGGGTGTATGTTCCACCAAGATTGTCTTTTACCCGAGAATAAGAAATACGAAGACACTACGTTAAGTGATTACGCAGGGGTTGGACCCTGCGAACCACCTCCGGCGTGAGAGTAAGTATGAGTTATGGTGATATAAGTGTGTGCAAGTAAAGAGATGAGTGTGAAATGAGCTTACCATAATCCATTGCCCGTCCAACCTATTTATAGTGGAAGAAATAGGGTTAAGGGCACCTCTGCGTGAATGTCGGAGAACATGGGGACGTCCCATGTTTGTGGGTAACCGCTACTGACTTAGTGACCCACGTTCTCAAACTTGGCGGGAAGCCGGGGAGAGAGAGGAGATCGTGGGTTTGACCAAGTCGATGTTCTCCTATCCGCTACTTTTGATAAAATTAAGTGAATATTTACATAACTAAGTACACGTTTATAACAACTAAAAAATAAGTATTTTTGGAATGATAACAAATTAGTTGAGCACAAAACCAAAAGTGCATGTTACTAAAAAAAATACTTATGTTTCTTATTTACATTATAGAGTAAATGTGAAATACAAAGTCTATAACGGGATATAAGTAATTATTACACGACACGGAATTAGTACATTTTTAACAAAAAAAAAAATGATTATTTAGACACGTCACATCATCATTTGCTATAACCAGTAAAAAAAAAAGTTTATGAATAGATTTCGTTGTTTAAAAAATTCCCCATTTGACGCTCTTTTATGTAAGTCACTGATATTACATAAAAAAAATACGAGAAACGTGTATCTTACTTATTACAATAAGTAATTTCCTTTTTATATTTTGGCAATCAAAACGCTATAGTTTTGAACCATATGAACGTAACCATAAATGATTTTCAGGTTATATAAAACAATTAGTGATGGATTTTTTTTTAATTTATTTTTTATTATTTTTTTTTGCATTGTTTTCAGTTTTCACACGTGTTCTCGCTATAAGTGTCAGATTTTACTTTTAATTCCCAAATCATTAAAATTGTCATTGTGTTGTTTTTAAGGTTAGCGTCACAAGTTTAAGTTTGTTAACTTTTGGTTGTCAACTTCTTATGAATGTAGCCTACAAAGGAAATTGGAGGTCATTGTAGTGAAGATTATTGAAGCTGGTTATCGATAACATAATCTTTGATGATATTAAGTGAATATTTATATAACTAATTACACGTTTATAGTACCTAAAAAGTAAGTATATTTTATGATGATAACAAATTAGTTGAGCACAAATACCAAAAAGTATTTATGTTTTAGAGTAAATGTAAAATTTAAAGTCGATAATGAGATATAAATAATTAATACGACACGAATTAGTACATTTTAACAAAGAAAAAAAATGAATGACACCAAATTAGTACATTTTAACAAAGAAAAATATGATTATTTAGACATGTCACATCATCATTTCTTTATAACTCGGTAAAAATGTTATGAATAGTTCGTATTCTTAAAAATTCCTCATTTAACGCTCTTTTATGTAATTCAAAAAATATGAGAAACGTGTATCTTACTTATTACAATAATTTTCAAAACACCTCATGCTCTAACTGCACATACTCACAAAATCACACACCAACCTCAACGTCTAAGGCGTGAGCATGCAGATTCAACCAAAAGCATAACAAAACGTAACTATACACTTTTAAACACTCCCTTAATCCACTCAACTATCCATCTTAAGTCTCAACACACTAATAATTTACTCCTTTGCAAAGTTCAAATCAAACACCCCTACATACACTACCATCACACAAACTTATACAGCTTTTTATACTTTCCTTTTTATATAAAGGAAGAAAAAAAAATCTATATACATCCACGTGTTGCCAATCGGAAACAAATCCACCCGGACGAGAGCTCCGATCAAAACTCAATTATTTATTTCTACTCAGTAAAAAAAAAAATAACCCCAATCCAATAATCACTCATTTATTACTAAACAAATAAATAAAAATAAAACCCCAATCAATTTCACGATTTAAAAAGTTCACACACACAGTTAGGGTTTCGTTTCATTTCATTTCATTTCAGTTAAATTAGCTGACTAGATGCACTGATTGTCAACCAATGGAAGTACAAACTTCTAGTCAAAGTCAACTGGTTGACGGCGGAGTAACGGCGGCGGCTGAGGCGGCGGTGGTGGTAGTAGGTAATGGTGTTGGTGAGGTGGTGAAGAGGAAGAGAGGACGGCCGCCTAGGGCTCAGGCGAAGCAGCAGCCGGTTGCGAAAAAGAGTAAAGAAGTAGTGGATGATGATGAGGATGTTTGTTTTATTTGTTTTGATGGTGGTAGTTTAGTCCTTTGTGATCGCAAGTACGTTTCGCCGCGTTAGGGTTTACATTTTGTCTATTTGATGTAGTTTAGTTGAGATGATGTTGAATTAATGGATTTTGTTGTGTTTTGTAGGGGTTGTCCGAAGGCGTACCATGCTGCTTGTATTAAACGAGATGAAGCTTTTTTTCGATCCAAAGCTAAATGGAATTGTGGTATGTTGTGTTTCATTGTTTATATGATTTGTGAAGTAAGTGCTTTGATTTTGATAAATGCATCGGGACGATGGATATAGAATGTAGGTTGTAAGAATTTGTGGAAATGGTACATGTGATGGTTACTTTAAGCCCACCGCCACACAGATTCAACCCGGGTAAAGCTGGAATGTTGGTGTGGCCGCTTTAGGTTTGTTTGCACCAAGTGTGGTTCGAACTTGAAACCTCTTACAAACTTTTATCAACTCAACCACCCTGATGGTTACATGTGTTGGTTATTGTTGCTTACAAAGAAGTAGGCTCTTAGGTTTGTTTCCACCAAGTGTGGTTAGAACTTGAAACCTCTTGCAAACTTTTATCAACTCGGCCACCTTGATGGTTGCATGTGTTGGTTATTGTTGCTTACAGAAGAAGTAAGCTCTTAGGGTCGTAAAAAATTGGAGTGAGCTAGATGGTAGGATATATGAACATGATTGAAGCTGTTTTGTTATAATTTATGATATATATAGCTTGTTAACATAGATCCCTATGTTTCATTGAGTACCAGCCTCACAGCTAATATGTCTCAAATTTTTGTAATTTTGTATGTTAAATTTTCTAAAACTCAAGTTCCTTGTTTTTTCCTCTTATATCGTTAAGTGCTACTTGACAAATATGAAAGGTGGAGTGATGTAAACATCTAAGATATCCTTCTAGGCTGACTGTCTGTAATATGGAATGAACTAAGTCATGGAATTGACGGTAAAGAACTGGATAACACGTAATTGCTAAGTGTGACAACACTCAAGGCACAATTGTCAGGACATGTAATTTGTGTTTTGACGGGTTTCTCTACTATTAAAGTTTAAAGATTTATTAGTCAAAACTAGATTGCGTGCATTTAATTAGATTCTAGGTCATGTTTATGGTAAAACCGCCAAGCCGGCATAAGAATCTAATTAATTTGAAGTGCATTTAGTGTCATTATGTGGAGGTCATTTGCCTTAATGCAGTTAATATGTTATGCATTTCCTTAATGCTGTAAGAAGAGCTCTAATTGCAATTATGTAACTCACCTACCAATATATTGTGCTGCAAGGTTACAATACTTGATCTTTTTGTTATGTGTTTCCTTCTTAGTTCGTGACTTGTGTATCCTGATCTTGTTTGGCCACACTTCCTTTTCTATTTTGCCCTTTCTCTTTAATAATTTTATTTGGTTTCCAGTTTCTTAGTATTGTTCATCCCACTGACATGTGTTCAACTGATCGTAATGTAAATAATTGCGATATTGATATTGGAGTTTTTATACATGATTATCAGCTGGTTATAGAATCTTTGTATGTGAATTACTTTGTATCGAGTCCTCAAGTGTTCGCTTTAGAAGTTAGCATATCAGCTTACTTCTTATGTCTTAATTAAAGGATATCAATTACAATCACTAATTGGGTAGGTTGGTGGAGTCATTAATCCCTTGCTGTTTCTATAAATTTCAGGCTGGCATATTTGTAGCATGTGTGAAAAGACGGCACACCATATGTGCTATACTTGTACTTATTCATTGTGCAAAGGATGCATCAAAAAATCTGATTATGTGTGTGTGAGAGGTGATAAAGGCTTTTGTACAGTATGCATGAAAACAATCATGCTGATTGAAAACAAAGATGCAGCGGTATGCAAAATCATATTCCTTATCACACTTGATGTGTTTAGTTTTAATCATTTTGCTCATATTTCTTATTTGCATGCTTTCAGGGAAAAGTGGATTTTGATGATAAAACTAGCTGGGAGTATCTTTTTAAGGTATATTGGGTCTACATGAAAGGAAAGTTATCTTTAACACTCGATGAACTTACTCAAGCTAAGAATCCATGGAAAATATCAGATACAATCGCTTCCATTGAACCAACTGGTTATGTTAGTGCTAGTGGTCGAAGAAGCATTACAGCTGAGTTATCGTTAGGAAATATGGAAGCTAATGAATCCAAAAGAAGAAAGACAGATGAGCAGACAAATGGACCCCATAAAGAAAGTCCGTCTATGGATGGGCCCAAGGAATGGGCAAGCAAAGAGCTGCTAGATTTTGTTGCACACATGAAAAATGGTGATACAGCGGTGTTATCTCAGTTTGATGTCCAGGCACTTCTGCTAGAATATATAAAAAGAAATAATCTGCGGGACCCACGAAAGAAAACTCAAATCGTTTGTGATTCGATGTTGAAGAATCTTTTTGGGAAAGCACGTGTTGGCAATATTGAAATGTTGAAGCTTCTGGAATTACACTTCCTTTTAAAAGAAGAATCTCAGAAGAACACAGTCAACGGTACTGTAAAGGAGGGAGACAGTAAAGAGGGGGTGACAGTAAAGCAGGGGGAGACTGATTGCAAAACTGACGATAATAATACCAATATAGATAACAACAACAACAATAATAATAAAATGGTAGTTGTGGCTTGCAAGGAGCGCAAAAGTAACAGGAAAGCTGAAAAACGATAACACATAATAAATTGGATGAATATGCTGCAATTGATGTTCATAACATGAGTTTAATATATATGAGGCGTAATGTGATGGAGAGTCTTATTGAAGATGGGGAAAAGTTTCATGAAAAGGTAGTTGGATCGATTGTGCAAATTAGAATATCTGGGAGTGATCAGAAGGATGACATGTATAGGCTAGTACAAGTAGTAGGTAATACCATTTCATGAACTGGTATGTTAGGTGTTGGTTGTTTTTTGATCTTAACTCAGAATTGTATTTTACAGGTACGACTAAGGTGGATGTACCGTATAAAATTGGCGATAAATCAGTGGATATTATGCTTGAAGTATCAAATTTAGAAAAAAAAGAGACTGTGTCAATTGATACTATTTCAAACCAAGAGTTATCTGAGGTGACTAATTTAGATCTTTTCGAAACCCCACACAGTTGCTCTTTTTTTATGTACAATATAAAAGGATAATTAACAGTTCTCTTGTTTTTCAGGATGAATGCAGACGCATGCGAGAGAGTGTAAGATGTGGGCTCGTGAGATGCTTTACTGTAGTAAGTCTGCATGCCAGCTTTATCATGAATTTTCCATCCCTTTTGTATTTCTTCTGCTAAGTTTTGTGCTTGATCCAGGGTGAGATACAAGAGAAGGCATTTGCCCTCCAATCAGTGCTGATTGATGATGTGAGTTATTTGGTTTCACGATTTAGTGCTTGAAAATGATATTCATAGGTTTTTGTTAATTCCTTTGTGTGGTAAAATCTACATGCTAACATGTTTCATTTTCAAAACAAGCTTTGTTATATATTGTATAGGTGGCAAAGCGGAGGGTTTGGATGACTTTAGTAGATGGGCCAAAACTTGTTTTTTAGTACGGGTCAGAAGTGATTGAACCACAAACACCTTTTGTACAATTTAATATTTTTAATAAACAGTTGACTATGATTACGTTTAAAAATTATTAGAACCAATAGTTTTGAACTAAGATCATAACACGTTAGAACTTCTAATAGTTTATCAAAATCATCCAAAAACACTTAACCTTATCAATTCACAGGTCCATGTGATCATTCTCGTCTCTACGTTAAGAATTGTAATCTTATAACACAACCAACCATCTTCTTATGCAATGTTGGTCCACAACCTATCTTGTTTCATCAACTTCAATTTAAGGTCTCGAGTACATCGTTGCCAGGCAGAAGATTTATTATAAGCGTAGTTAGAAAGTTTAATTTGTTAATTTCATCGTCACACTTCGGTTAACAAGTTTTTTAATTTGACTTGTTCTTTGAGATAAAGTACAATGCAAATTGATCCATTCCAAAGAAAATGGGCAGGAATTGCTGCCTGTAATAAATTTTGTAGTTTCTGTTGCTTTAATTAATTGGTTTCATTTCTTATGCAATGTAGAGGTTGGAAATTGAGAGGGTGCGGCTCAATCAACTGCGCGATCGCGCGAGTGAAAACAAACAGAAAAAGATATATCCTTTGATGACAGTATATATATAACTTTTAATTATATGTACCCAATAAGTGAGTTGTATCCTTTTAATGTATTATTTTGAAATCCCTTGACAAGCTCCACTGTTAGAGAATGTACGCAGAAACTCAAACGTCTGAAGACACCAGAGGAACGTGAACGCCAGTTACGGGAAATTCCTGAGGTTCATTCTGATCCAAAAATGAATCCCGACTATGAATCTGATGACACAGAGGAGTATTTCAACAACGAAGATGGTTTGCTGCTTCTTTTGTTTTACTGTAATTTCACATATTCATACAGTTCCTACATGTGACTTCTAATGATCAATTGTCATCAAACTTTACAGGAGAACATCCGAAGCCAGAATTTCCTTGGGTCAGTGACACAAATCGACTACTACTAAAAAGCAGCTGAGAGTTTAACATCAGATAATCAACCTCGGGACTCAAGTGGCACTACTTACCCAAATCTCCAAGAGGATACCAGTAAGCTAAATACGGGGAAAGATCCAGTTGGGTTAAGTGGCTTGAGGACCCCACAAATGGAGGCTGATTGCGACGGCCCAACCGTCTCAAAATCTAACCCTGAAGCTGCTGTCAGCTCATCTTTACCCAAGGATACTGTTGACATGTGGCATTACCGAGACCCAAGTGGAAATGTTCAAGGACCATTTTCTGTTGTACAGTTGCGGCTATGGAGTACAAGTGGATATTTCCCACCTGATATGAGAATTTGGGCTACCCGTGAGGCCGATTCGTTACTATTGAATAAAGTATTGCAAGAACAAATTCATAACTACAATAATTTGTTGCCCAAGAGTGTAGCTCCCAATAATAAAGTTCAAAATCAAATCAAGAGTGTCGATGTTTCTAGTGCAATTCAAACATCCACCACTCCTGCCAATCTTGAGATCTTACCCAACAATTTGAATTGTGATCCCCCAAGTGCTGCTATCTTGACCAAATCGAATGTTACAACGGAACATTTAGATACCCGGAATGTGCCTGATATCAATCAACATGTTCCTTCAGTCTCTATAGTTGCAGATTCAGCTCCTGTGGATACACATTTACCAAGTTCGGTGCTGAAAAAGGATATCCATGAAAACAAGAAAGTACAAGATTCTATTGAAAAGGAAGAGACGAAACTTGTGGTTCAGGATTCGGGGAACCCGCCTACTTGGAGTACTTCTTTAAGTCTAGAAGTTGGTGGGGCCCAACTTTCTGAAACAGCCAATGATTGGGCAGTCAAACCGGTGGAATGGGACACGACCCATGTACCTGTATCTTCTTTGAACCATCAAGTTGCTACTTCAAACCCGCAGATGGACCAAATTGCTGATTTGCCCTCATGGCATGGACTTGGTGAAACGATCGAGTTTAGCACATTGGCGGAAGAATCGGTTTCAGATTTACTGGCTGAAGTTGATGCAATGGAATCCCAAAATTGTGTGCCGTCACCGACTTCTAGACGGAATAGTTTTCTTGAGGATTTGTTTAATGGGTCCATTGACGATTTCAGTCCCACTGGAGATCAGGGTACAAGAAGTGATGGGTTTAGTTCGAGTGCTGATATACAATTAAGTCGTCAATCCACAGGTTTACCGTTCTCTTTTGGGCTCGAGACGAAACCTAATTCAGATGCAAGTATTCCTCATACGACTAATTTGGCTGTTAGTATTCCCCAGCCAACAAATTCGGATAATATGGGGTTCAAGTGGGCGGAAATGGGCGGTGCTATGCTCCACCGCCCGCCAAAACATGATTGATTTAAATGATTACACACGGGCTGAAGCTGATGAGGCAGAAAGAGATGATCAAATTGAAGAAAAGGCAGCAAACCATATGGTGGGAAGTAATTCTAAAGAGAAAGAGGGCGAGAGTGTAAATGGGCAGGTGTCAGAAACGAAGCTTGTTGGTGGTTTTCAAGAAGCAGAGGAGGAAGAAGGTGAGTTTGTCCAGCCCGAGTTGGCACCGCCACCACCACCGCCACCACCACCGCCGCCACCACCACCGTCGACGCCACCATCCTTACCACCACCGCCGCCACCATCATCTCTACCACCACTACTGCCGCTGCCACCACCACCACCACCAACAATGGGATTTGATGTGGTGGATTCACGGAGATCGGGATCAGGAAAACCGTCCCACGGAACCACAAGTGCAGGCAGAGTCCATACACACTCGAATTCTAGTCGGAGCGGGAGTGTAGCGCGGGACTCACACCACAGGAGGTCAAGTGGTGGTGGAGATAGATACAGCAGTAACAGTCCACGAGAAAGAGGTCACCATGTTGAGGACCCGGGATATAATAGAAGCGGCAGATCTTCTTGGAGTAGGCAAAGCTCATTCGGTGCTGGTAGTGGGGGTGGTAGTGGAAGTGGTTATTCTAGGCCACCGTCAAAAGTGCAGCGTGTATGTAAATTTTATGAAAGTGGGCGGTGCAAGAAGGGATCGGCTTGTGCCTATTTGCACCCAAAAGACCGGTAATATTTTGGGAGGGTGGTTCGTTTTGAATTGGTGACCTGTTTTTTGTACAATCAGTATATGTATTAGTTTGTTGTCTAGATGAAGCTCATATGGAGTTGTGACATGTAATTGCCTCCGCCTATGATTCAATTTATCACTTGCTCATACATTTATGGCTTTCATGCATCATTACAATGGGGGGATTTTTGGTTAAATGTGTTGATACCAGTAAAATGTTAACGATGCGCATCTTATTTGTTTTCTTGTTCGTTTTATTCTTGAGAATATCTGAATACAAGAATGATTGATCTTTTTGTGTGTTGTCTTTCCCAAAGTTAAAACTGTAGTGTCCGAAATGAGACCACATTGTGGCTTTAGTTACTCGGAATATGTTGTACACTTGTACACTAGAACCCTACACTGATGCATAAAATTGTTTCTTACCCTTATTTTCATGTAAAGGATCTAGTAGGTTGGGTAGCTTTTGCTATCTTTTCTTTCATTTTTATTTTTTACGCTCTTAATGTTTTGGGGCATCCCGACAATCCATCGCTTGTACTCTTCCACCGAGGAGCCGTTCGCAGCGAAAAGCAAGGGATGTCGTGAACGGCGGGAAAGCCCCAATACAAGTAACTGGGTCGCCCCCTGGGACTAAACACAGAACCTTTCCAACAAGACCTGGTCCATTCAATAACTCCTCTCATTTGAGTACATGAGATTACTTCCATTTTCCAATCCCAAGAGGAAAATTTCATAATACAATTGAAGTTAACAATCAAAGCGACACGACTTGCGAAAGACATCCTAAGCTTTTATCTCCATTTTCTAATAAATAAGATGACAACATATATGTAGACTCTGTATACAGTTTATTATTTCTTAGGAATATTTCTTCTATTAATTTTTTTTGGGTAATATTTTTTCTATTAAATTATATACACAATCGTCATAGTTTATAATCAGGATTGATAAATTCAACAAGAAAAAGCATGAACTTGACCACGGGCTGGCTTTTAAACCTTGAAGGAGTCAAGGAAATTAAGGAATATCTAACCCGGTCTCGTCAAAATTTTAAGTATTTGCTAACAATATTCTTAAGAACTGTGTTTAATAATTAATTAATTCTTCACATTTTAACAGTAAAAATAATCAAATATTTGGATACAACTACAAAAAATCACTAACTAATTTTGATATTTTTTCAAACACAATCATGATCCACTATTTTTATTGGTTATTTGAACGAAAAAGTGCAACTTTTTATTAGTACTTAGTACGTATCAATAATACCATTTTTTTAAAATTAGTAGTAAGTAGCAACCCTTTTGTTAGCGTTTTTGAAATTTTAATTATAAATATTGTAAATTGAAGTATCCGCATCTTGCGGTGTCACCGATCCACATGGATTAATTATGCACAACATTTCTCACAAAAACCAAACGAGTATCTCCTTGATTTTAAAAAATTGAGACATTTTCTTTCAAATATTCGACAAAACATTAAACTTTAGACTCCCACATATAAAGTTAGCCCCACGCAACTCGACATTAATCAAATATCGAATTCTGAACACCGATTGTCAAATGACCAATGCTACGAATTAATAGTGTCACATCAAAAACACTAAACTCCTTCTCACTCGCAGTAATAACACTATAAATTAAGACTTACAAAATACATGCATGAAGGAAAAAAAAGCCGAGAACTTTCACTGCGGTTTGAACATCAGGCATTAACACCAACCATAACAGTAAGCTGACATTATAGGTTGATAATTTTGCTATAAAATCACTGCACCAATCCCTTATAAAAATCAAAATAAAAAACATAATAGCTAACCAAATGCAAGTACTAATTAACATACACTTCAAACTTCAAGGACACCAACGCAAACTTGACCATTCACAATCCGTTTAGTATTACGATTCATGTCTCAAATACAAAAATGATTGGAGACTTAAAACACTTTACTTCATGCCTAAATCTACATGATAACATTATGTTGATTTCGATTAAGAGAGCACTTTTGATGCAAATTAACAAAACACGATAAAAATTTAGACACAAAATTTGTCATGTGACGATGTTTCTCGGATAAACTACTCAACTCATTTGAATATCTTTTAACTCTAAGTGTAAAAATACACACAACAACAAACCACTGGTGATAATATCAAGACTCACATTCTCTTAATAAACCGGACTAAAATTTAGAAAAAAATAAAAATTTCATATATCACCTTAAAAATCTCTTTAATTTCATATATACCCAAGCATATTACAAAATATAATATATACCCAATTTTAACCATTTTAAATTTTGTAACAGTTTTTACCATTGTGTTATTTAAGCACCAAAACCTTAGCTCAGCCGTAACCCTTTATTCCATGAAACATAATCTCATAGTGATTATGAAGCCATTGTGAATTGTTTTTCATCGTACGTGATAACGAACTTTGGTTAACTAATTTTTATTTCAAAGTTGGTCGCTCGTGGATTCTAGCATACGTGGTGTTTCAGTTGTTAGTGTGTTCTCATGCTGTCATTTAGCTAAATTTTTAGTAGTTTAGTTGTCTACGCTCAATTGAATTTGGCTTTTAATATTCGAATTAATACAATCGAAGATCTCTCTTTTGTATAATCATATATTGAAGCGTTGTATGTGAAGAATGATTTTAATGAGTTGTTGATTTAATTGAATAATCATAGGTACACCAACGTTGTATATGAATTTATTATTTTAATGAGTTGTTGATTCCACTGAATAATCATAGATATACCAACCGATGGTTTATTTGAATGAGTTTTATTAAAGAACTATTAATTAACAATATTTTATTATTCAACACAAAAGTAATCAATGTACCCATCTATGATATTTAGTTCTAAACTAGAATGAGGAAGAACACTAACCCATTAAGGAAGAAGAGGATAAAATGACCCTTTATAAATCGTTTTTTAAAGATGAGAAAAATGGGCAAATATGATATTATGAGTGTTAAAATGGGTATATTTGATATTTAGGAATTAGATTGGGTATATATGAAATTAGTGATGTTTTAAGAAGATATATGAAATTCACCCAAAAATAATATCAAACCAATCAAATTCCAATCATCAAATTGAGTCGTAAAATAGCGTTAACGCCTAATGTTCAGACCACATACAAGTACTAATTAACACACACTTCAAACTTGAAGAAAGACACAAACACAAACACAAACTTAACCATTCACAATCAAACTCGTTAATCACACGGCTCACAAACAAAAATGATTGGAGACTTGAAAATAAGCTTTATTTCATGTTTAAACTTGTATGATAACATTATGTTGGCTACAACTAAGGGAGAATTCCTTTCTATGCAAACTAATAAATAACCACTCATGGTTGGTCGGTGACAAAAGTTATTCTTGGTATAGATAATCATGTAGTCACAACAACCTTCAAAAGACTTTATCTTTGTTTGAATGTATATGCGGATAAGTTTAAATTAGTAGATTAGTCGGTAAAATTTCAAACCATTGATACCCAATAAAATTAAAAAACAATATAACACAAATATGGGGATAGTTTGATTACATTTTTTTGTAAGAACTCATAAAACAAAAAGAAACGTCAAAATTTCACAATTTATAATATAAAATTGTAGTCAATCGGAAAAAAAAAAAAATAATAATAAAAACTTGTACAAATATACACGCAAAAAGTCACAATCCTTACGTCTCAAACGACCGTTTCTCAAACAAAAAACTAGTAGTAGCTCATTTTGATAGTATCTTTTAACTTTGAGTGTAAAAACCATAAAAACAACAAATAACAAACCGGGCCAAACATTCAGATAAAAAAAAAAAGGATCAAACCGTTTAAATTCCGATCATAATAAAATTACCCGTCGTAAAATGACGACGTCGTCGTCAACGTTAACGCAAACGCAGCGATACGCAGCAGCAGCGTTATTCGGATTAGCGTTAAACCAAGCGCAGATTCATCAAACATTACTATTGGGATCAGCTTATGATGAAGAGACCTCAGATCGTGCTAGTAATGCTAGTAGTAGTAATAGTAGTGCTGATTCTGTTGCTGATGATCCTCTTCTTTGGGTTAATGAGTCTACGGGTCTGCTCCGACCCGTTTTCAGGTTTTTATTTATTTATTTATTTTTACTGAATTGAATGTATGTTTTACCCTATACTTGATGATTTTGTATTATGTTTTGCTAGTGTTTGGCAAAAGTAGCGGTTTTATAAAAGCCATTGACATTGTAGTTATAAATTGTAAAATGACAGTAAACGGTAAACACTTACAGTAGTATTTTATTAGTGTTTTCAGGTTTTTTCTTACATTTTACTCAATTGCATGTATAGTTTACATTTTCCCTAGGTTAAAAATGATTTAATATTTGATGGTTTTTTATTATGTTTGCTATCAGAAACATTTCACTAGTAGCTGTTTAACCCCGTGGTGGATTAGCTGGCCAAGAGGTCGGAAAAGATAGTTACCAAAAAAACATACGAGTGTTTAAACAAAATCCTAAAGCTAAATGCTCGTTGCCACACAAGCAGTATATTGTGACATGCAGGGGGTTTTGGCATTGTGCTTTGGAAGTGATTATGTGATATGGAATAATAAGATTTAGATAATTAGATGTAACAAAACGTCATTTTGCTATTTTAAGTTGTGATAACTGATACTCGATAGTGTTGACATGTAAATTGGTAACTCGATTAATCTTGCAAAACGTTGATAACTCACAGCGGGCACACATGCCCAGCACTAAGGACAATATGTGGATGACAAAGTTCAAACTGACTCAATGGCTTTTGCTCAAGTGAGGGTCATCCCATTTTAGGGGATATATAACCTGATAACTAGAATTAGTTTCGCTATACCCAAACCTATTAAATGATTATCTGCTACTTGAAAATGCAGTGATTAGACTACTACTTTTAAAGTTCAATGCGAAATGCCTCCTAGTATGATATACCTAGTACTGTAAATGCTCTAGTGATAAAAATATTTCAGTGTATAGTTTTTGGGTATGGCTTAATGGATACCGGTACCATGTAAGTTTTTAATGGTTGTTGTCATTGTGATAAAATGATAGTAATCATTTTTATGTAATAAAAGTATACCAGTATTGGGCATGCGTCTGCTTGTGAAGTGAAGTTATATTGTATATGCGTAATGCACATGAGCTTTTACTGTGTCTGAGGCTCTACTCTGTTTATGTCATTGTTATTCGAAATGGTCTGCATAACTGCATTTGTCATTATCAGTGTTTGTTGCTCTTACTTGTGACATCACATGAATCGGTTTACATATTTATCTGAAACACCGTCACCAAGTAATTTGGATACTCTTGCAAGGCCACCGATGTTCAAATGTTTATAGACAGACGTATTTTAGCTGATTATGTTTGTTATCTTTTCCATCTTTAATTTTCAATTCCGCCTATATACTGCAACTCCTATATAATGTGAAATTTAAGAGATAATGGTTCTATAGTATGCAGCAGTGACGACGATTTATAAATTACGTTTATGTCAATAACAGGTTTCTAGATATCAATAGTTCAGCCTGGTCAGGCCTCGAGGAAACTGCTGGTGGTTCTTGTCCAAGTCAACATATTGGAGCGGTATGTCACTTTATTATACTTGTCTAAATACTTCACCAGACAAATATATGGTTTCCTTTAAATACGGATAACTTATGAGCTCCTAATCACACATACCTGGCGTTCATATGTTCATCCCTACAAGATCATTCTTATGTTATTTACTCTACAGCCATTATCTTTTATGCTTGAATCCCCTGATGCTATTTGGACATGATGTAAACCACATAACTATAAATTTGGAACATGTATTGTAGTTGACCACCATTATTTTTATTATGACAGTTTCTAAGACTACTGGCAGAAGATAGTGACGATGTATCTGAAGAAACCTCAGATCAAGAACTTGCTTTGTCAAATGCTGTCGATGCCATGGTGGCAAGCATAGAGATAACCCCCGAAGATTACATGTCAAGTAAAGAGAAGCAACGTGCATACGCTGATGAGCTGCAGGAAAAGCTTGCCACTAATGAAGCAAAGCCTGAAGAAGCTGAGAACCTTAAAAAGAGCTGGATAAAGATTTCCAAAGCGGACATTAAAATTGAGCATGAAAAAGTTGGAATAAATGAGAATTTGAAAACAAACATGAAAAGATTGCAGAAATGAGGATTCTGAAAACAGGCAAGAAAAAGATTACAAAAGGATGATCTTAAACATGAGGACGAAAAAGATTGCAAAATTGAGGACCACAAACATGAAGATAAAAAGAATGCAATAAT
Source organism: Chrysanthemum lavandulifolium (assembly GCA_022545495.1). Taxonomy (NCBI): domain Eukaryota; kingdom Viridiplantae; phylum Streptophyta; class Magnoliopsida; order Asterales; family Asteraceae; genus Chrysanthemum; species Chrysanthemum lavandulifolium. Next base: position 128,901,774 of record CM040245.1, read on the forward strand.
GAGGAATTAAAAACGAGCATGAAAAAGATTCCACAAATGAGGACTTTGGAATGAAGGAAAAGAATTGCAAGTCAACTGATACCAATGAAGTGCCTATTGCATCCAACAGTGACATTGAAGAAAAAGTAAATGAAGAGGTGAAAATGCTCAGTTATGGAAGGAAAGTGACTGTTTTATATCAGCTTCTTTCAGCTTGTCTGGCAGATATACCTGAAGATAACAGTAAATCTAAGAAACGGCGAAAGGTTATGATGCTCGACACCGTGCTGCTGCGGTTGCTGTCAACATGGTTTGACATCAAATGGATTAAAATGGTTTGTGTTTCTGTTTGGTGAAAATGAATATGATGCATATGCATTCCGTTATTTTATTATATTATATAAAGGCGGTTTTGTTTTGCAGGAAGCAATCGAGATCATTGTTGCTTGCTCTGCAATGGCTATATTGAAACAAGAAGAGGCAAAACAAGAGGAAGAAGAGCCCAAAAGCAAGTGGACCAAGTGGAAGCGTGGAGGTATCATTGAGCTGCTGCTATAACTGGTGGAACCTTAATGGCGATTACTGGTGGTATGATATCTCAATTTTTAAAGTCTTTTGTGCACTTTAATGTCATCTGTAAATGGGACATGGTATTTTACCACCTGTGTTGTCTGTAACAGGTTTAGCTGCTCCAGCTATCGCTGCTGGATTTAGTGCTTTAGCTCCTACGTTGGGGACAATTATACCAGTAATTGGAGCCGGTGGGTTTGCTGCTGTTGCAACCGCTGCAGGAAGTGTTGCAGGTTCTGTTGCAGTCGCTGCCTCATTTGGAGGTGAAGAAAATCACATCTTTTAGTTTATGTATAAGAATTCACGGTCTTTAATTGAGTACTGTTCCTGATGGCTAACATTTAAATTGTTGCAGCTGCTGGAGCGGGACTTACTGGGACAAAAATGGCTAGAAGGACAGGAAGCGTTGATGAGTTCGAGTTTAAAGCCATAGGGAAAACCATAACCAAGGCGTGAGTTCTTTTTTCTTCTTCTGTACATTGCGAGGAAACTTTCTTATAGAACTTTTATTACCAGAGGTTGGCAGTTGAGATATTGGTCTCGGGATTTGTATTCGAGGAGCGAGATTTTTTTAGGCCTTGGGAAGGGCAAACTGACAACATGGAAAGGTAACTAGACTTTCATAAACTGTTTGGTAATTGTTTATGTTGATTTGATTTTTGTTTCCTGACGGCTACAATTTCTCAGATATGCACTACAATGGGAATCTAAGCATCTGTATGCCGTAAGCACTGCCATTCAGGATTGGCTTTCATCAAGTAATTAAATCAATATAAAAAAATAGATAATGCACCAATTACATCATTGGAGATATACTCATTTCTTTTAACTATATGCAGCACTTGCAATGGAATTGATGAGACGAGGTGCGATGATGACTGTATTAAGCGGTTTTCTCTCAGCTTTTGCCTGGCCTGCAACTTTACTTTGGTTAACGGATATTATTGACAGCAAATGGACAATTGCTGTGAACAGGTTTATTATTTTACAATTTTGATCTCCCCTTTTCAAATTAAGTTTCTTCTTTGACTTTATGGTTAAACAACACATATTTATGATTGAAATCAGTTATTCCTGATAGGCTATACTGGTGCTAGTTCTCATCAATTATGGATATTCATAGTCTTAGAAATCTAAATAATGCCCTTGTATTGATAAGCCGGGAAAAGACTCGGTTTGACTTTCTTAACTGAACATACCAAACCAGCGTTAACTTTAGCGGGACAGTAGCATTCCATTAATTCCACATAAATCCCGATATTAAACTTTCAGTTTCTCACAGATCTGACAAGGCCGGAAAGTTGCTTGCTGAAGTGTTGATTAAGGGATTACAAGGCAACAGGTACAATAAATATCACGTTATGCCATTAAGGCATCCTTTAACAACTCTTATAAGTTCAGTTCTGGTTTTTAGTTTACCATACTATTGTTAGATAAAAATCTTGGATTTAATTATTGGGTACTTATAAATTATAGGCCTGTAACGCTTGTCGGTTTCTCACTTGGAGCACGTGCTATCTTCAAATGTCTTCAACATCTGGCTGAAACTGGAAATGGTAAGCAGTTATTTCTGATAAATCAGGTTTCATGTCGTGGCTGTTCTTGCTTAAGAGATATTCATGCACAACTGTAATTGACTTTGCAGATGGACTTGTAGAAAGAGTGGTTTTACTTGGCGCCCTGTTGCTATTCAAGGTGAAAATTGGGAGCTGTTAGGAAGGTATCAATAAAATTTTGGATGACACTCACAAATAATTCATTATTCCTCAATACTAAAATTATGTTGGCGTCATATCTTTATATAGCTCTTTTGTCATGCATAATGAAAACCCATTTTGCAGGTAGTTTCTGGCAGATTCATAAATGCTTATTCCACAAATGATTGGATGTTGGGAGTAGCCTTTCGTGCCAGGTACAAGCGAATCTTCCATGACTCGCAGCATTCTATCTTTTCTGTTGCATACTGAATAGGAATGTTTTGCAGTTTTAATATGTTGATCATTATGCAAATTCTTATCTTCCACATGGATAATACTACTTGTTATGTGTGTATATGAAGAAATGTACATTCATCTGGTTACACACCATATAAGTTACAATTATCAACTTTCAAATCATCGTACTTGCCTTTTGATGTAAATAGATCATTGATCTTGGAAAACGAAAATAGAACACCGAACTCTTAGACAAATTATGCAAAACAAACCATTGTACTGGGCACCTTCTGTCTCAACACCACTCATAGTTGTGAATGTTGCGTTCTCCTTACATTTGTGCACATGTAGTGTAGTTGTTTACATATATCTATTTACTAGATCAAACCTTCAAGTTTTTGCTAAGATTTAATTATGTCTTTGAACAGTCTCCTTAGTCAAGGGTTAGCTGGAATCCAGTCTGTGAATGTTCCTGGAATCGAGAATGTAAGTTCAGAATTGGTTATTACTTCTTTTACATGCTAAATATGTGTGACATCTTATATCCTTGCAAAAAGCAAGATATAAACTTCCCATGCTTTGTAGTTCTCGTTTGACAACGTTTATGTTTAAAACTTTTAGAACAAAACTCGCTTTTAAAAATTCATTGGAAGTCAAAAAAAGGATACGCGTTGTGTTTTATTGGGATTGAAATCTCAATCTCATTGCATGTTCATTTTCCCAGCATCTGCAGAAATTTGTAAACTTTTCTTGGATCTAACATGCCAAAACAAATATTTTGTACTTCTTTAATACTTATAGAAAAGTAGAGTAAAAGAAAACTAATAAGAAATGCCTGCCAAAACAAATCTAAGCTATACGTTGTGTCAACAGGTTGATGTTACAGAAATCATTGAGGGCCACTCATCTTACCTATGGGCTACACAGGAGATACTGGATCGTCTAGAATTAGAATCGTATTTTCCTGTTTTCACCAAAAGACCCACCAAGGATTAAGGTGCGTTCAAGATTGTTGCAGCAGTGCTGCTACACCAAAATCAGTTAAACCAAAGGTTTAAGGAATAGGAATGGTACATATTGGCATGAGGTTGTTATATAGTCGATGGCTCTTTCTTCATGTTTGTGTACAGTTTGTTCGCATGTTCAAGTTTTTTTGAATATAAACTCATATTTAACATTTGTCTGCCCCCAAATTTTGTCTTGTGTAATTTCGTCTCTCCATAGAATTTTTGCTTCTGTTAACACTAGAGGCTTGTTGATATAAAACTTGAACAACATAAGCCAGCTTGGTTGATGATATAGTATGACCCTTGTATTCTAAAGTATATACTAAATAAACGACGATAATAACATTATAATATACTTTATGCGACTTTAATTATGTAAATTGAGTCGCATATGTTTTGTAAACTATTGAGTAAGTAGTTCCCATTTCTGTACAAATGCTATTTTGTTTATTTCTCTTTGGGGACAAAATATGATATGAACTTCAGGTAACTTACACTCTTCGTCATCCTCGTGGTTATAGTGAAATTGCTGGGTCAATTTTTGATATTTTGAAAGTGCATTCGTCTATGTGAAGAACTTTTGAGTGCCATCCTCGGCCTCAAATGACTATGTTAGTCTGCCTCGTGTGCAAAGCACGTGGTTTAACTAACTGAGACAAAATTAAACTCAAAAGTTCCCACAAGGAAACAAGTGCACGTTTGAAATATCAAGGTCTGCTTGCGCTTGGGGTGCCTGCATTTTCACCAAACCCATCAAAGATAATACAATAGGTTTGTTCCTCTTGTCGGGAAAGTTTGTGAGACTGTATTTTAATGGTTTCTTGAAAACTTTATTCAAGCAAGGAGGAAGACTTGGAAATATATTAAAGAGAAATGATTGGCATGATTAAATGTATGTCTAAACTTACGCTTAAACATGTATGTTCTTAGGGTGCATTTGTATGTTTCATGAATCATAATCGGTATGAGTTTGGATATTAGGTGGGCCTCATGTATGATAGTTTTCATAGCTTGCTCTTTTGAGTGGTATGTGTAATATGGAATATATCCCTTTATCATTGTCATATTGGATATAAAGATTTATTAAACAAATATCATTATTTGGAATGAAACTCATTCCATCATTCTCATAGGCATGTACCAAACGCACTCTTAGTTGATTGGTTTCTGAGATAGTGAGCGTCTGCTTAGCACCAATGAGCCCCCTGCTTAGCATCAATAAATGATTTACATGTAGTTTTAGACATAAGTTTAGATACTAACATATTTAATTATGTAAAATATTGATTTAGTGAAAGGTTCATCCATTTTCAACGATAGAGGCTGAGGCCATCAAACTCGTGAGGTCGATTATCACACCTCAAACAAATACCAAATACACATCCATTTTACGGGGAGGTGATTTGCACACTCTAAAATATTATCGGGACACTCATATGTACAAACGGTTGAAACACAATATTAATATTGTACAGTATTTAATCGTAAATAGAATTATACCGATCGTTTTGAAAATGTGCAAATTAATTCTTTTTAATGCCTTAGTTTTTGCATTAAAAGAAAACTTGTTCGAAGATTTACTTTTAAATCCTTTTATTCATTATGATGATTATGCTTTTAACATTTGTTAAATACTCGTATCTATTTAGCATAAATTAGCTCTTCAAAGCAAAAACATGAAAGTCAAAATTTGTTCAATATTTTGTTTTAAACGCTTGATTCAATGTTTATAGTTACTTTGTGACCCAATATTATAGGTCTAATTCAACATTAGGTCATGCAAAAAGTGTTACATACCTAACCGAGTAACCGGATCCTTATTTTTGTGACAAAATAAATACAAATTAGATGCCGTGTAACGAGTTTGTAGCTCACAAGTAACTGTTCAACCGGATTTCAATTGCCCTAACTGAGTTCCTGATACGACTAAGTCTATTTGGTGCAAAGCATTTCAAAGTATTTAAGAACGGTTACCGTTTTTGATAAAAATCTTGTTCGACAACAAGAGGTTAAAGCCATCATTAAAATTATGACGTTATTAAAACAAGCTTTCAATTTCTAATGCTACTTTTACTTCATTTTACATATTAAAATTTAGATATAGCTATCATACTAAACATTTTTTATAAAACAAAATAAGTACTGCTGCTAACGTCTATTTTCGCGAAATATGCCTTGTATCACCGAGTGAGACACCTCTTTTGCCTGAAACAGGTTTTTGGTAATTGAATCGATATTTAGGCTCGATTAATTAAACCGACCGCGCTAAACAGGCTTTTTAAAGAATTTTATCTATATGAATAGCTTTAGACATTGTTTTAAAAACTGGAACGAACTGACAGCTTCAACCAGTTGAACTGAGAACTCGACAAACAAATTTGATCGGTTAAACAAGAAAATAAAAAAAACCAGTTCGATATCCAGTTTGGTTTCAAAAGTTTACAAGTGAAGTTTTTTAAAGAAGGGAAAATAACAAAAATAACTAACTTTATAAACATATTTCATGAGATACTCAATTATTTAAAATCATTATACTCATAAAACTAACAAGGTTAACTAAAAAGTCGAAAACTAGCAAAAGTTCATCCTGCTAAATTTTAAAAATTCGCAAGAGCCTTGCTAGTTTTCAACCAACCAGTTTGGGAATTTTATTTTTTATTTATTTATTATTATTATTTTTTAAATTGGATTAAATATCTTTATAAAATTGATTTTTATTTTCTCTTAAAAAAAGTTTTGCTTAATTCCCAATTAACCAAGCAAAAGCTTTAAAAGGCATTTTCAATTGAAATTCCCAATTTCGTCATCTCCGATCGGAACCAAAATCACCGTCAATCAGAAATCAACAAATGAAAGAAGGAGGTGAAGAAGTAGCAAACCCTAGCTCTACGGAAAATGAAAACAATAAGAATTTACATTTGTTGAATGAAAAAGGTGCATCTAGAAAAGGCAAATCATGCAAAGGATGCTTATACTATTCATCCTCTCTCAAATCCAATCACCGTAACCCTCTCTGCGTCGGTTTCACGCGCTCCCTTCCTAAAGGTATTTACTACTTACCTTCATCTTTAATTGTTTGCCTAGAGTTCAATTATGCTATTAGGTTAGATTAATTCCATTTTTTTGGGGCAAATAGGTTTATTTGTGATGTAAAGTTTATTTAGTTTTGCGAATAGTTAGGAAGATTTTTTTCAAGTTGTTTGCAGTTCAATTATCTTCTCCCACAGTTTTGTGCGTTTGCTAATTGATTAGTTTTGCTTTTAGTTTTGTTTAGGATTGTGACGTCAAAAATAAATATATATTCCTACCACATTACAAAGTGTGTTTGGCGCAAAGCATTTAGGAGCGATGAGTGTTGAGTGTGTAATGCTCGTTTGGCAAGCAGTAAGTTGCTTTATATATTATTTCTTAATGCTCCTTTTCCAAAGCTCCATTAAGTAACATTTAGGAGCTGTTTACACATTATAATCACAACTGCAGCTATGTTAACAAACATTTTTACTGCTAGTCTGCCATTTTTGCCAAACACACCGTACATGGTAAGACGTTTAGAAAAAAAGGATGAAACGTTGATTTTTTAGGTAACACTTTCATTTTTCTAAGGTGTTAGGGAAATACTAACTAATTTGCATTTAGGCGTGTATCATTTGCATTTTAGCTCGTAGCCAGAGCCCTGCCCAAGCCTCTCATCTATTCTCTAGCTTTTATAATCATTCTGTCTATGTTAGACACTATTATATTATATCCACTACAGTGTTGTAAAAAGCCGCCTAGGCGCTAGTCGGCCCTCCACCGCCCCGATTTGTAGCAAATCGGCCAAATTAGGCGTTTGTGTCTAACATAAAAAAGAATTCACTCGTTTGTGTCACCTCTCGAATTAGTCCCTAGGCAAGGCATGTCGCCTCAAGGTCGCTTTCGCCTTTAACTACCTTGTGCCTTAGTGGACACACTTTTTGAGATGAAGTATTTGATATGTCAGCTAAACTACGTTTGTAGCCTTACCAAAAAAAGTATACCATTCCTTTTTATTTCTGTGTTCTGATTTGATGCCGATTTGAGTCATAGCTTTTACTGTTGTCCCTTCCATGATTTTTTGGTACTGAATCATACGTTCTTACCTTTACTCTGTCCTGCAAAAAATTAATGGGTACACGTTGAATTGTATGATTTTGTGGCTATCTGCAATTCACAGTTGATTAACTTGGAATTGCATACTCGGGAATTGAAATGCCATTCAACGTGATCATCTTTTATCTGTTGAGAGACATGGCAATTAGAGGGTTTCAAGATGCTTATAAAGAATAAGAAATCAATGGCAAATAGTCTCTCTAGACAGTTTGTATGGACTATGGACAAAATCTTAAGCAATCTGCTGATCATTATATTCTCTAGGCAACATTGTCCTCATTAGGTATCCATGACAGAAGGCCATCAGCAACAGTCATGGCAATTCGTTCCCTTGTAAGTTTATAATAACTAGGCACTTGTCATGGGTTTGTTGGTGTCGCTAGGAGAAATTAAGACTTCATTTAGTAGCCTAGGCAGTGTCTTTGGGCAAGAACCAACTTGTACCTGATGGCCTAAACATGACTTGATCCGAAGTTCGGTTGGAGAACGCAAAAGTTATCTTTTTTGGATTGTATTCTCAGAGGTTACTCCATCTCTGTCTTTCATGTCAGAATGTTTGTTTGTGTCAATGTAATGGTTTTATGCCAAGTATGCTTTTGCGTTTGTTCCATTGTCGCACAAGGCGCAATGTGTATGAATTAGCTCCTTGGTGTGCATAATAGTTTATATATGGCTTTGAAATGCATGAATGACAGTTTTCATAATTAATATTATCAGTTTCTTACGAGGAAAATACCATGATAATACTATCCTATTACACTAGCGGTTGGTAGTTATAACTTTAACAAATGATATAACCATTGAATGTTGAACTTTGACTGGATTAAAATGTTGTACCTTTGATGGCTTTGTGATTATCTTGCTGTGCATTATGTATTAATCAGTCTTGGAACACTCTTTTTATCTTTATTTTTTGCTAGCTTTTTAAAAGTTTTGGATTGTACCATACAGATATTTCTGCTTGTTAATTTATAAGTTTCGGATCCTTAATTTTAACTCTTGTGACTAGTACCTCGCTACTATGTTGGAGAATCGGAGATGGAGGCTTCAAAAGAGGGTAGGAGCCTTGCTGATTTCAGATACGGTTGTGTTGGTTACTCTGTTTATTCAGATATGAAAAATAATGGCGATGCACAAGAATCAGAAAAGGAGTTGCCAGTCTGTGTCGGGATCGAGGTGCTCTCTCTCTCTCTGTTAAATGTTATAATGATGTGCGTTATGCCTGAGGCAGCTGTGGTGCATGTTGCATATACGCTACCCTTTTGATATGCATATGATTGATCCATGTAGTGCTAGTTCTTCATTCGTCATTGCTTTGTTATACAAATACAATAACACCTTCACTCACATGTAGTCAAATCGTGGCAGGTTTTGGTCGACAGAAAAGTTACTAATGCCAACTCTGCTCCTACTCATGCTCATAACAAAGGTAAAGTATTTAATTAGGATCAGTTACTAATTTGTTCTGAGCTCTTCTGACCACCTGTTATAGGCTATCACGCGTGATCTCTTGGTAGATGCCATTTTTAGTGACCAATGACATTTGAGAAGACTCACACTAATAATATTATTTGATATGCTTACTCTGTCTTCTATTATTTGTCATCCTTTGTTTTTGGAATGTCAAAACTTACGCTATATGTTTGTGATATACATATCACATTATTAACGAGTACTTCATAATTTCAATAATTCACAGTACCTGTACTTCATGAAGCGGTTATTGTATTTTCCCCAAATAAGTAAATATACTCAAGTCGTAGTATCTATTGCTAAATTATTGCGTTCAATACTTGATCTTGATTTTTTGTGTGGACATATCACCTGTTCTTCGCTGGGTTATTCACTTGTTCACTTCGTAAGTATAACAAAACTAATGCATTGTTCTTTTTTGAAGATACCCATGCTGTTCCACAACCACGAGTAAGCAGGCCAGCACAAGGTCAATCTGCAGCCGATGATTTCTTTAGCAGGCAAGTATTAGTGTCTATGGTTTCTAATGCTCCTTTTGTTAAATAAAAATAAAATAAGTGGCAGTTGAGTTTTGAGGCCAAAAGCGAATTCTCAGCTTTCAAATGTTGCGCGTTTAAACCTTTCAAGAAATGTGATAAATTCAAAGAAAACTATCAACTAAAAGTAAAAGATGTGACCTTTAAATATCAAAGTTAATTGTTATCATTTTCCTAATCTTCATTAACTGTAGTTTCACTTCCTCTTGTTGTAAACAGATTCACAAGAAACGCAACTGTAGTTGCATCAGGGGTAGCAAAGAATGTGCGCAAAGTTGGTAATCAAATAAAGGAAAGTGTCGATGACATTTTGTATCCTTATCGAAGACGACCAAAGTAAGAAGGATTGACTGAATAACGATCCAGGAATGGACATTCTTTATCCATACCCAAGAACACCGAATCAGCTGATATGATTTTGTGGGATCAAGAATTTTAAAAAAGAAAAGAACATCAAGAATTATGAAGTGCCTACTTTTGAGGATGCAGAATTTCTCATGTGCTTTCATAATGTTTGAACACTAAAATATGGTTGTGTGCATCCTAATACTGTTTTGTACACCGACTCTGTAGTTGCAGAAATGAGGTCAAGTTAAATTTTGTTTTGTATATTATTACAGGATATTATTTAAAATCTTATGATAATAATCGTGACTAGTTTCTTCTATACTGTTTGATTGGTATCAAATATAATCTGTTCTGTTGGGTTTAAAGTATCTGGCAACAATTTGTTATATTGTATTCAACAGAACATATAGTATTTGACAGCTTAGAGTGAACAGGTGTACGTGCCACCTTTAGTATTTCGTTTGTTATTTGCAATGATCAGTATATCGTTGTCATTTGAACGTATGTAGTGGTTGTCCCATGTGATTTATTGAACATATTTCCTGCAAGGCTCGCACAATGGTTGAGAATACTTGGGAAATAATGCATCAATTCCATTAAGCTTTTGGGAACATTCTGTGTTCTAGTTAGGATACAATTGGTTTAGCAATAACCGGCTTCTTAGTGTAGCAAAACATTCAGCTGGAGAGGAACTTTTACGACCAGACAAATAATCATGTGGGTCTGAACTGCAACAGCCATGATAAGAAAGGAGGATGAAGCACTTACATGTCATAGTGTGAACGACTTCATGATGAAAACCATGGATTCAAATCCTCTCAAGTTATCCCATCAACTTGAGTCAAGTTGGTTGTTTTTCAACCATTGGATTAAATTTAATGGTCAAGATTAAAAGACTCTCTTTTAATCTTGACCATTGTATTTAATCCAATGTTTGAAAAACTCCCAACTTGACTCAAGTAATGGGAGAGGATCCTAACCCGAAAACCATAGATAATGACTTTGTTTAGATTGCTCGAGTTTGCAGGAGGGGTGGACTTGACATACTGTCAACTGTGTCAAGTTAGTCAATACATTAACAAGCTAAAAACGAGTAATTGGGCACAACAGTAGGATAATTATACAGAAAAGATCAAAATGGAGTCGATTTTCTTTTCTATATTGGTCAAAGGGGTTTGGTTGAAATAAAATCGACTGTCAAGAAGTTATTCCTTATTGGATCATTTGTATAAGTGTATTAAAAAAGAAAAAAAAAAAAAAAGATTTGTACATTACTAAAATTGGTTAATACACCACTAAGAATATATTTGATGGTTGCATACATTAACATTGCTATATTTATACTCAAGGCTTTTGGTCTATTGGTATGTGAGTCCTCACCAACTTAGAGGTTGTGAGTTTAAGCCTCGCTGGAGGAATTTCTGAGATGGGTTAAAAAATTGCCGTTTAAAAAAAATAATAAAAAAAAGGCTATAGTTATAGCGTTTCTATGATGCTTTTTTTTATAAAGAGTAATGATAGATAAATTTATGAATTAATGAGCCAACTATGTCTTACAATACTCTCATGAATTAATGAGCCAACTATAACTTGAACAGTAGATCATTTTGGGTACTAATAATGTTTTGCTTACTTGTAAAGGATAGGAAATAAAGTAACACACAGATAAGATGGCAAGAAGCCCGTCTAGCTCAGTTGGTAGAGCGCAAGGCTCTTAACCTTGTGGTCGTGGGTTCGAGCCCCACGGTGGGCGCTTCCCTTATTTTACTTTTTTTAAAAACAAAAAACGTGTACGGACGTCTTCATCATCAACAACCAAAAAATCATCATCTATCAAAATCAATAAACCATTTATTTTTTTCACGTTTCCCAATAAAACCAACAATAAAAACCCCCAAAACAATCCAATCAATCAAATTTGTTCTTCTTGTTGTTTTGATAATCAAGAAATTTATAAGAATCAAAAGGAATCGAAATCTTTATTATTAATAATAGAAGGAATGGCCGCATGTATTCGGGCCGGACTTAGACTCCGATCCGCTCATTCATCATCGCTTTTCAGAGCCACCTTTGCCACGTCAGCAACATCATCATCATCTTCATCAATAACGTCATCATCTTCATCTTGGTTATATAGTAACAAAGTTGATTGTAGACAGATTTCACAACTTGTTCAATCTAACGGCAAGCGCTTATTTCTCGTTGATACCTTAGCACTTGTAAGTATTTATATTTTTATAAATTTAGGATAATGCAGTTAGTTTTTGATTTTGCCCTAAACTTAATTAGGTTTTTGATTAATCTGAAATATGATTATACGTTAATGGATAATTGATTTTCCCCTAATTCTTGGATTTTGGTGAATATGGAATTTATGAAATCATGTCGGTTAATGTAAATTGTTGAGAATTTGAAATGAATTAGGTAAATGTAGTATCGGTTTTTGCCGTCAAATGTGAAAGTGATTGATGATTCTTTTGATGAGATATTTTAGGTTGATAATTTTGTTCTAGACTTTTAGGTTGTAGCAAATTTGAAATTGAAATTTCTTTAATGGATTTTAGGTTAGAAGATTAGAAGGACAAGGTGTGCCTTCAAAGCAAGCGGAAGCGATAACGTCAGCAATTACTGAGGTTTTGAATGATAGTCTGGAAAATGTGGCTCAGTCTTTTGTTTCCAAGGGTGAAATGCAAAGGGTTTGTTTCTTCTTTTCTTTTTGTTACATATTACATTCTCATTGATTCAATATATTGTTATTTGGTGATTAAACTTACATCTGTATTATTGGTTTTAGATTGAGATGACACAAGATGGAAATTTGGGGAAATTTAAGTCTCAAGTACAAAGCTCTCAGGTGATTAGCTTTTCCGTTTCTTTCTTTTTCAAGCATTTCCTTGGTATTAGGACTATAGTTGAATATTTCGTAATGAAGTTGAATAGTTATTAAGGTTGAAGAGTTGGTTTCAAGTGGACTTTGGGAATTTTGTTCTGTAAATGCTTTTGAACACGTGATAGGAAGCATTTTGTATGATACTAATGGAGACCGTAGGTTACCTTTAATTTGTTTAATGGATATGATTTTGTTATATTATATGTAAATTTGAATCGTTGATTTACTTATAAGTGATTAAAATGAGGTCCACTCTTGAATATTTGAATCCTCCTGTATTTTGAGACATTGAGTTGGTGCAAATGTGCAATGATCTTATCGTACATGTCAATAGTTGCTCACGGAGTTCATAAGTCAATGTCAATAGCTCGCATAGTTATAGTTAAATTGGTTCTGATTATTTAGGGCTTAAAGAATAGTTTTGGATAACCAGTTTAGGAGTAGCTGCAACAAAACTGTTTCACATAAGGGGTCATTTTCCATCTACATCCTCAAATGAATTATAATTTGCCAAAACACAGATGTGATTATCGAATTATCACAACTTCAAACTCTAAAAGCACATACAAACCTTATCTCCTACACCTTATTACTCTCAAAAAACAATTCTGAACTCCACTATAGTTTCTTCTATGTCTTTTGTTAAATGTGTACTCATTTGTTTGGTCTTGAAAATTAGTTCTTGTTTTTTCTATTCAATAGTTTTTATTTGGATAATTTATATACATCCATATTGTGAGGTTGCTGTTAATTATCAATTTCTCAAAATTTATATTACAAGAACTTGTTAACAATAGGATTATTTTTTCTATGGCATAGTAGTGATTAATTAGTAATCGAAGTTGGGCTAAAAGCTGGTGTAATCTTTGGTCATTTACGATGCCTACTAATGACGAGCAAGGAGGCATTTTTGGGTTGACACTTCGCCTAAAAAGTGCCTATATTTCTAGCAGGAGTTACACCACCTGTTCATTTTGGGGATTCTTTTTCTGCTACTTTCTTTGACAAATTATATTTCAAAAATCTTTGTCCAGTTAGATGAAGTTTTTTTTTTTTTTTTTTTTTTTTTTTTTTTTAATTCTTTTGCAGGAAAATCATTTCTCACTGTTGCAACGTGAGACTGAAAAATTGAGGAATGACATAGAGAAGATGCGCAGTGAATTGAGGTATGTGTAAATGAATATTGATTCAATTAACTTTCACAGCATACAACTTTCAAACTCCTTTATAATAGTGTCAGATGCGTTAATTAAATTCATAACTGTACTTGAAACATAGAAATACTGATTTTGATTGTGACACAGGTATGAAATAGACAAAGTCACTGCCGGACAGCGTCTGGACCTGAATCTTGAGAGGGGGTAACGAAAAACATTTTTTCTTTACTATTTAATCTTTGATTTCACTTTTTGATCTGCCATTCGTTTTTCTCATTACAAACTAACCGTTGTTCATAAGAACCCAGATTTTGAACAAAGTGTGAAAATTCAAATGCAAAGAGAACCTACTTGTCTTCTGTAAATGTCTTAGAGCCAATCTGATTTCATTAGTGATCAATGAATGCAGGAGAATTCGTGATGAACTAGCAAACCAAAACCAAGAAACTGCAAACCTCACAAACAAACTTGATCGAGTGAGTTTAGAATGCCCTTTCTTATTCCACACATGTGCCAAGATGCCGACTTTAACAAAATAGCTGACTTTATATTTCCTGTAATTTTTCTATGAAACCAGGAAATTCATTCGTTAAGGGCCCAGTTGGAAGCAGCCAAACATCTGATGTGATCAAGTACTGCATAGGTACCCTCGTCTCAATTTCAGCAGTCGGTTTGGCCGTGCTGCGTATACTGATGTAAACTGTTATGTTTGCTAATTGTAAAGATTAGCATTAACACATAGAAAAATTGATTCCCTTTGGTTTCACGCGTTTTATTTGTTCGTGATCAAGTAATGGAAATGTAGCATGACTATACTAATTGTAACCATGAAAGTGATTCTTGCCCTTTTATGCTGCACTTATTTTAACATCTTGAAGTTCTTTCACAAGCGCAAGTACATATGATGCATGTAGCATTTGAAACTTGTCATACTGTTGGCCTAAACTGGGATAGTGGGATTTATCTTTCGTTGCTTGTAAACCGCATACCACTTTCTCTTAACACAATATTGCGAATTCTGTTTCATGACTACAGACTAACTTTGTAGTTTGTACCAAACCATCATAAAACTAATTACTATGGCATAGAAATGTATATGTAACATTTAGACCAAGAATCTGTTGCTCTCGTTTGAAGTTCAAGTTATAATAAATGGTAGCCATTTTCGTTGGCTTTTCAGAACTATTTTCCAACATTTATGAGATGGGTGATATATATGTGTAAGAAAGTTGTCGTTCTAGAAAATATGATATTCGGCTGAACACATGAATAACACAAAGAAATGTTGTAGCTTAATGCCTTAATGCATCTACAAATAGGGTTACATTTATTAAAAGTATAAGTATCTGATTTCATATCTATGCCATAGTCAGCCAACTGACACAGAAAGAAGAATGTGCAATATAAGTGTGTAGTGTGTACCTGGTGCGACAACGCTTAATTTGGACTATTTGTAGGCTTACCAATGGGCAAAGGAGTGATCACACGGCATCGTGTATATGGACCGATTGTATTCATCCAGGGACGACATGAGGCCGATAGCATTAGCGTAGACAGCATATTTAGACCAATATGCACCAGTGTTGCTTAGGCCTCTCTAAATATAGAGTATCTAGTGCAAAGTTTGGAAGATATCTAATATATTTATATAAGAAACTAATTGAATAATGTTATAAAGCATTTGGAGGATAAATAATGATCCTCCAAATATAGAGGATACTAGACAATTATCCAAATATATGGAGATGACTTTTATGTCTTCATTCTTCAAATATGGAGAAAATAGGTGTTGGGAGAAGGTTGGAAATGGCCTAAAGAGACGTTTACAGTCTCAACTCTTAACCAATATTAGTGGTGCAAATACAAACCATGACGTACACTGGTAATTTTATCGCGTGAGGGCTACCAAAAATCAGGTAGAGATCCTGGTACAACATTTGTGTGTACGGTTGTTTTATTTGAGGGACGGGATACTAGAACATAAGATACCCACAAGCTAGCAAAGAACAAGCACGGGAACAAAATTATAGTTCTACACCGAGTTCACTGAGTCGGGTTTCAACACTAATCGACCAACGGTACCGTAAAGATCTCGGATTATTCTTCTAACGAAACAAAAGATGTTTCCTTTTATGTCATCTAACTTAGACCTTCTATCAACTTTGAAGTAAATAGCAGTTTTTTTTAGGAACTTATTGATCAACCATATTTAATAGGGTCTACTATGAATGCCCCTCGCCCACTTTCTACCTTCTTCGCATTTTTTTGTCTTTTATTTACAATACAACATAGTTTTTTATCAATTTTTGTTTCTTATTTTTTGTCAATTTAATATTTTTAATTTGTTAAACTTTATATTTTTTGTTCCGTATTTCCAGTAGTTTTACACTAAAAACATTATTAAAAAAATTAAAGAAGATTAAAAAAAATTAAAAAACAAAGAGGGTATTACTTGTATTTTAAGGTACACATAACATTATAACCTATCCCTATTTAATATCGAAGAATATCACAATACTGTCAATTCGATCAGCCCCCACCAGATCCCATTTTGATCAATATAACGTATGAAAACGAGAACTTGTTGCATAAAGTCGCTTTTCTGGTTGTAACACTAGTTTCTGCATTTATAATTTATTGACGTTGCTTTTGACTTTGGCTAAATAGATTCATGTTTAACATCAAAACTAAAATACGACTAAACTCTAGCAATAGGCTGTTTGATATTTCTCAAATTGTTGGATGTCATTTGGAGCAACGAAGGTAGGGTAGGGGTCTTAAAATGTCTTCAAAACAAAGGATGTGTTAAATGGGTAAATTTTAAAAGATTTGGGCATTTAAATTTATATTTTTTTTTTTTTTTTAAATGGCATATAATTATGAAAACTTAAATAAATGACCGACGACACATTTTTTTTCTCAATTGTAAACATTCGATCGTTTAAAGATTTTTTTTTTTTTTTTTTTACATAATATATTTAAGTTTTTAATATAAATAAGATATTAAGTTTAAGGAATTTGTTTCGTTGTTTTAGGTTTTTAT
The DNA here is from genome assembly GCA_022545495.1 of Chrysanthemum lavandulifolium. Classification (NCBI taxonomy): domain Eukaryota; kingdom Viridiplantae; phylum Streptophyta; class Magnoliopsida; order Asterales; family Asteraceae; genus Chrysanthemum; species Chrysanthemum lavandulifolium. The sequence continues at coordinate 128,918,839 of CM040245.1, forward strand.
TAAGCGATTTGTATAACGTATGCGCCTTTGGCCTAGTCTTGTTTAGCGTGCCTATTCTAACCGTGCTGTTTTAACCCGTGCCCGTTTTAGCCCCAACCTGCCTGCTTTGCCACCTCTAAACGAAGGTTATGTTAAAAAGGAAATATATCAAAGAATATGCTAAGTTGGTCTAACCGAAATGGTTTTTTTGGTTTTGGTCTAATAAAAATATGGGTTTTGCTAATCTCTGCCCACTGGGCAAAGGATTAAGCGTAATTAATGAAGACAACATTTCCTTTTAAATCAAAAAATGCATTTATTAAACATTTATTGATCTTTAAAATTACCGTAATTGATCACCATTTTGATATTAATTAACTCAAATATTCCTTATATGTATAACTAAACAAATGCCCAGTGGGCAGAGATTAGCAAAACCCTAAAAATATTAACCGGTTTGATTAATCTTTCTAAACAATATTAATGATGTATTTGGAGTTGAAAAATGATTGTTGTGCCTAATAACTATGTTTATTTATGTACTTAATGATTTGATTGGTGAGAATTTGGAGAAAAAAAATGTTTAATATACATGTCAAATGATTTATGGATTAGGCATGCATTTAGGCTTGTGTGTTAGGTCTAAATAACATTGCTCGAATTTGTAGTTTCTGTCTCGACACGTTCCAAAGACACAAGTGATTCGGTTCTTAGACGAACCGGACGGAGCCTTGTTCATGTTCGTTCGTTTAACTTTAACCGTACAAATAAATGAACACGGTTGCTTAAATGGACGATTTTCTTATTCATGTCCGTTTATTAAGAAACTAAGGTTGTTCATGTTCGTTTATTTCGTTCAATAAGATATTAAACGAATGAACATACATGAACATAGACTAACAAACATAAATTTTTTTAAAAATATACAATAATGTGTTTTATAAGTGTTTGTTTTTTTTTTAAATAAACCAATTTTAAAGCGTATAAAAAAATATATAAAGTACTGAACATAAATGAACCTTAACAAATGCATAATTGGACGCTTAGGAACATAAATGAGCGGAAAATAGTTTTGTTCGTATTCGCTTCATTTAACTAAACGAACGTGGCTATTGTTCGTATTCGTTTATTTAATTAATAAACGAACATTTTGAGCAGTTAATAAAATGTTGATTCGTTTAAAACCCTCAAGTGATAGACAAAATAAACTTCATGTAATCGTGTTTATGAGTTTGATTTATATGATGTTTAGTTATACTTTTATACCAATGTTTTATCATTCCGTTACTATCTCATATAAAAGTATAAAACGGGAAATGACTATCACTACAAAAATATGTCAAGTGTCCACACTGTTTTCAACACACCTTTTGAAAAGTGCGTAAAACTTGACTAAATTATTTTCACTTATAGATGTATATAAAATTATTACAGTGTGAAGATATTTAAACAAACATCATATTATTCAAAAAACTGTAAAGAGAAAAATTAACAGGAGAAATGTTTGTTCACACTAACAAGTTTGAAGATTAGTGTAACATCCATTTTCTCCACGTATCATTACGCTCTATTATGGAGGGTTTTTTTTTTTTTTAAATAATTGAAGGAGATGGGAAGAGAAATAAAAAAGAGGGGTGTTCTTGAGTTTTTTTAAGATGGAAAGATAGGGGATGAGAAAGTGAGAGAGAGTGAAGGGATGAGCTTTTGTGTGTAACTTTGTTCCGTCAATTTTTAAATGATAGGGAAATGAGTAATTAACATCATGGGTTTTTATAAAATTACAATCTTAACCTCAATTATAGTTGTGTGTTTTCTTTATAGCTATATATTATGATCATAATCGTGAAACTGATGATACTTATGTTGGTTTAATAACTTTGCATTGTTACAAACTAGTCAATTGAAGTATAAAGGTGGCTAGTACTTCTATTTGTCAAATAATATACTTGTATGTTAGAAAGGTTTGATTTTTTGAAAAATAATAAGGACATTCGTTAGTAATTCTTAATATATGCACCTTGTGATCTCATTTCCCTATAAGACACATCTTAGACTAAAATGGCATGTCATATTTAACAAATTAGCTCGCTGATATCATTGCTTATATCACGCAATTTGCTTCTTTTTAACATAGATGATTCATGCGTTAAATGTTGGTAAAATCTTTAACTAACTGTAATGTTGGCTGCATAAAACACATGTAATGTGTAAATAATGTTTTGAGGATATATTGGTAATTTGGGTGGCTACTTATCCTTTCCTTGCAACTTAAAATAAAACTCAAAACACGAATAAAAGTAATCATTTTCCTCACGTTGTCATTTCTTACTTTCTTTTTCATCCCATCCTCTTTCAATTTTTAAAATTTGAACTTGAAACGTAGGCGTTTATATGAGGAAAGATGGTGTCACAAATTTGTTCCACTTTTTAAATGTGAACAAAATTTAACAAATGTGTTCCACTTTTTTAAGTGTGAACAAAATTTATCTTGTACACACTAGTAAGTATAAATATAACAAATTTGTACATAATTAAAAGTGCGGATAGATTACAACTTTTTTACACAACCAAAGACTTCTTGGCCTAGCTTATCAACATAGAAGTTGTGTCTTCAAGTATCGTTGGAGACATATGAGATATACCTTGTGAGATAGGTGGTGTCTAAAAGAAAAAGAAAAAAACTCTTTTACACACTTTCTAAATGTGTGTACATTAGGGTGTAGAATGATCATTTCTGTTGTAGTGTACGTCACAAACTTGATAGTTTTTTTAATACAAAGAAGAAAATAAACGAGGAGTTGGCACCACGACAAGTCTAGTTGCTTTAGGTGCCGTGAGTCCATAAACATCGCCCATGTCGATTTCACTTGGTTTCATTCCATCAGGCAACTCCCATGTGAAGCAATGAAGAAGGTGTGCAAGGGCACTTTCCATAGTATACAAACCAAGTTGCATTCCTGGGCACGATCTTCGTCCAGACCCAAATGGAAGAAACTCAAAATTACTTCCTTTAAAATCCGGAGTCGGTTTGTAAAAAGCGAGGCGGGTTAAAACATCAGGATCCTTCCAATCCTTTTATTACGGTTTATAGCGTAAAGATTTATCATAACACGTGTCCCTTTAGGGATATAGTATCCGTCAATCTCCGTGGCCTTTTGCTGACTGGTGGAGGCCACAGGGATTGGTGGATGCAACCATAAGTCTCTTTAATAACACATTTGAAGTATGTGAGTTTTTCAAAATCAGACTCTTCAACTCGACGATTAAGTCCAACAACATCAGCTAGCTCTTGTTGTACTAGTTTAAGCGCCTCAGGTGTATGCATTAACTCCGTCATAGCCCATTCAATAGCGGAAGCTACCGTCTCAGTGCCACCAAACATTACGTCCTGTAAGAATATCATTTCAGTCATGTTAATCTTGTAAACATACATACGTTACATAAAAACTTAAAAGCTACAGTACTAATTAGTAATTACCATAATAATGCCTTTGATATTATCTCGAGTAAGTTTAATTGTAGTTTGTAAATCATCAACATTATTTCCTATATTCTCATCACTATAAAACGCTAGCATCTCATCAACCATATTTTCCACATTTTCATCCACGGCTTTCTTTTCTTTTTCAAGTGCTCGTCAATAATTTTGTCTATAAACCCGTCTAATGCAGAGCGGGCTGCAGGTAAACAGTATTAAGCCCAACCGGGTCAATAAACCCTAGCCAAGGAATAAAGTCAGCCAAGTTAAAGCACCAAATAACTTAGTATACTCCTGAAGTATACTAATAAACTCTTGTTTCCTTCAATAGAACTCAACCCAAAAGCAGCCCGGTAAATAATATCATGTGTCAATCCGAACACCATTTCACCAAGATTCACACTCAAACCCGAGTTCTTAGCTGTAATTTTAATCATAGAATCCACCTCATCGCGTACTGAAGCCCATGATTCAGCCCGTTTACGACTAAACAGCTTCATGACACAAAGTTTCCTCATTTGACGCCAAAGCGGGCCATAGTCCATGAAGCCATATCTACGATCATAAGTGAGATAAGTGATCGCTATCGTGGCAGGACGGTCTGAGAAAATATTGTCTTGTGCTTGTAGCACTTGTTTAGCCATTTCGGTGATGATACTGCAATAGTGTGTCTAAAGCCCATTTTGAGGTGGATTATGCCACCATATTTTCGGATAATTTTGTTAGGCCGCTTGTGAGTGAGTTGGTCCATCATCAGCATGTTGCCGATGATAAAGCCAAATACATTGGGCTGGTGGAAAATGGTTTCATGCGGCTCAGGAAATCACAAAAACCGTTAGAAGAATGGTTGTGATGTAAAATGTGAAGCTGGTAGGCAATAAACCTTGAACTTGCATTAGCTCCATTTTAGGAGCTAAAGTTGTTTACAAAGTGAAGGTTTATGTTGGTTACAAATAAAAATGGAGGGTTGTGTGTTTATAAACAAGTATGGGACACTCTTCATATAATATTGGGCATGTGTATATATAATAAATCCTTGCTAGACTTTTGTTTTGTTATTTAGTAGAGTTGTTGATTTTCTTTTGAAAGATACATGTTACTGTATTACTAAATATTTCTGCACCCTGTCATCTTTTTGAAGTGACAATCGTTTCTTCTAGTTGTTGTTGTCAGGCTTACTTCATACTCGATCCTATGATAGTTTATAAGGTGATGAGTTGTTATAACAATATGTTTTCATATAGCGATAACTTAAGAATGTTCTATATATATAGTTTAATGTAAGTTGTAGTTATTTACAAATGTTAACTCGTCTTTATAACGCACGATAACTTGTTCATGTTCAAAATATATGGTTTTTTTTTTACCAACGTAATGGAATACACCGAAAGCGGAAAAAGCTCCAGAAAAAGACTCAAAGGATGTTCAAAGAAAGGTACAAATGTAGAACCTGAACTCTAATTTATCGTGGGTTTATTGTAAAGTTGTGCTAGTTTGCGGAGGAAATAATTTTCAAATTTTCTAGCGTGATGAAACGTCGCCTTGTGATATATTTTAATTTTCAATAATTAAGTACTAAAAAATTCTGTTGTGTGCATGGATTTATAAGTAGATTTATTGAGTTTAATTTTAAAAGATATGACGGAATGGAAACTGATTGCAAGGCCTAAACTTAAGTGATTAAGAAAAGCATTACTGATGTAATCACATCCTTGAAAGTTTTATATAGTTACGTACCTGAATTGTCATGATTGTAAAAATGGTTTAGTGCTAATTGTAAACTTTAAGAAATTGGTTAAGGATGTCAATAGAATAAATAGCGTTTTAAAAGGTTAGTGTTTATTAGTAGGGTATCTTACCTTATAAGGAAGGAATTGAGGTATTAACAATTTACTGTTTTGTGACAACAACACTTCAAATGAACTAGGCATTCTAATTATAACTTAAAACCTAGTTTAATTAGTGGTATGATATGATGAAGTCACGAAGCTACTAATATTTTGCGATTTTAAAGACAAACTAGCATTAATGGAAATATCTCGTACAACTATATATAGAAAGAGCACTATGAGACTAAAATATTTTGTAACAAGACGCTCGATCGGTAATATAGTGTATTAGTGTTACAGTACATTTTACTCATTGATCGACCAGTTATACGATGATTATTACTGCCACATTTAGTGAATATGATAGCTAGGTTGTCTCTCTCACAAATGTGATTGAAAGATGTCTCGTGTTTAAACGTGAAATTCAAAATCTAGAAGGTGATGGATTTGTCGGGTACGTATATGTACTCTAATTAGGTTAAAATGGACGCGATTGAGCTAACTCGTTGTTGGTTCGTATATGGATATTTGAAAGCCGCTTAACACATGTTTAGGTGATCGATTGTTTTGTGTCTTGGTCGACATGCAAATGGACAATGTTAGGTAGCTAATGTTACGCCTCAAAGTGGTGATAGGGATACGTGTGTTGGACACTATGATCGGACTGGGTGATTGTCGCATTTGTGTGTTGATGCGGGGACAATTGTGATAAATTCCATGAACTTGTATAAAATTATTGACGTGACGATAAATCATTTCAAGTAGTTGCAAACCTAGGATATAATAATTTTTTTTCTTCCCGCAAATCTATTCATGTTTTGCTACTTACACAATCTTGACATGTGTAAAAACTGACAGTTTAAACGAAAATATTAATAAATATGAATAACATGTAAGAGAATATATAAATATATATCCTTAATCAAAAGTTGTTATTACGTACGCAATGATTTTTTTTTTTTTTGAACAAAATTACGTACGCAATGATGAAACACAGGTTAACAGATCACTGCTGTAATTTACCACGGGGTATTTTTTTTTAAGTCGGTATGAAAACGATTAACTTTGTGTTACATATAATTGATTCTTTTATAGTTCCATGTGGTATTTTTTTTCCTTCACATGTCCTTTATTTAAAACTCGAGAACACTCTATATCTAAAACGGGTCAAAGACCAAGACATATATGTGTCAGGACCACTTAATTACCACAAGTGAATCTAAACGTCGGTTCGTCACAAATCAATTTGATACAAACTAGTATCTTTCGACATTGTCATTAATTCATTATCTTATCTATTTTGACGAAAATCTATAGCCACGTTTGTAATATATACACCATTAATTGAAATGACATTCTTGGTCACAGGATATGCCATTTAAGCAAATTTATATCCACATACTCACTCAAACATTTTGAATACGTATACGTATACGCAGTGACGTGTTTCAACCAAATTGTTGGAAATTGAAATATCAATTTCCATTTCGGAGGCCATATTATCAAAACGAAATTTTTAAGATAAACTTGATTACAAAATACATAAAGATGATAAATTTTGGGTAGGCCATCCCCGCCTATGAAGCTTCGTCCTTGCGTATACGGTGTGTCATAATTCAGCGCATCAATTATTGATGAATGTAACACACATTTTTTTATTGTTGTGGATGCAAACTTGTATACGATGTTGGTATATTTTTTCTATACTTATTATTTTCGTGTGTTTCCTATGTCGGCTATACTAGTAGATACCCTCACTTGCAGAACAATAGATTAGAAATACTCAGGCTCATTAGATGGGGAACACGCACCTTCTATGAGAATTCCAACCAAACCTCCTTTGGTAGTATAATTTAAGGACCAAATAGGTTCATCTTTCACTCCTCACTATTTCTTACAACTTATACTACCCTACAAGTTAATCTACCCTTCACACATATGAAACCTACATTATGGAGGACTATCCACAAGAAACTCAAACTATTTGACTATTTAAAGTCCAATTAACTTACCAGTGCCTATTAGAGTTAGCAAAGTCAAAACAGTTGACTTCTGCTTCAAGACTCCAAGGTACTAGGCCAATCTGTTGTGATGAACTTTGATACTTTCCAATCTTCAAGTGCAAAGATCTGAAGAACATAGGATAAAATCCTTTTTAAAATGTTTGCAGAATGTTCTTGAACCTCAACCTCTGCAGAGCAAAATATCCCACATAAATGTGTTAAAACAACGCTGAACTTTATTCCAGTATTTAGATACCAAGCAGGAAACTACTTCAAGATGGATATTATCCATTTAACTCAAAGACACTAACAACTCAGCTTCTACTCCCAAATACACAGAAAGTTTGCAGTATCTAAAAGGAATAGAATTCCCCATCAAGATATCAGCCATCTGAAAAAAACCATTCTTGTCCTAAACACTCTTTAATATCTTCTAACGGCCATATTACACATAATTCATGATTGTCTGCCATATTTTTCCAATCTACCAACATTTTTGGATCTCTTTAGCTTCAAACCCAACATCTGCAGCTTGATATTTTCAACATTGATCTTGAATACCACTTCAGAAGTGAGTATTTCTCTTGTAAATAATCTAGCATTCCTTTCTTTCCAAATATAGTACAAAGTGGTTGCTAACACAATCCTCTACATCACACTTCCAATGGAATTGTTGCATGGACTATGTATGTAATGCTCAATGATATCTCCCCACACACTAGGCATGTTCCTTTCCTCCATTTTCTCACACATCACTTCCCATATCTATTTAGTAAAATCATAGTCAAATAATAAATAGCCATGTGAATCATTAACCTTCTCACATAGAGGACATTTCATATCCTTGTTGTTATTCCAAACCATAATTTTGTCTTGTGTCTGTAATCTCTTCTTAACTGCCATTCACAACACAAAAGCATATCTTGGATTACATTAAGGAAACCACACTACTTCACATCAGTTTACCATGTGAATCACAACCGATTGGTTTTACTAAAGTACTTTTATTTTTTTGGATTAATTTCATATATCACCCTACTTTTATGATTAATTTCATATATACCCAAAGTGCAAGCATTGAATACATAATGTACAATGTTTTTAAAGCATGTTTGGATATTTATGAAATTTTCAAATTTAAGAATGGGAGATATGAAATTGCCCCTGTTTTATAATACAAAATGACTAAAGTATCCTCACTTTATTTTTTTCTTTTTCTAATTATTATTACTATTATTTAACAAAAATACCTATGCTTTTAATACGAAATGATTAAAGTATCCTCACTTTATTTTTTTTCTAATTATTATTATTATTATTATTATTATTATTAAACTAAAATACATTTTTTTAATATAAAATGACTAAAGTATCCTCACTATATTTTTATTTTTCATCTAATTATTATTAATCGGTTCCCCACTAACTTTTTGTAAATATCCTATTTTTCTAATAAAGTGATTGTTGTTTGAAAAAAGTAGTTTAGTAAAAATAAACGGTCGTTGGCCAAAAGGATGGATGTTGCAACGTTTAATCAACCATAGGGACGAAATGTGCAAGATTCTAGTAGATTTCTTAGTTCATAACGGTATTTTTGTTAGTTTGTTATTCATAATGAGTCATTGTGATACTACATAAAGAATCTTTAGCATTTACCCTAAAATGTACGAGGGCCAAATATTAGATCATAATCATTGATTGCATGCGTAATGTAGTAATAGAAATTGATAAAGTTGTGAAGAGTTTAGGAGCAAATAAAGCTCCTGGTGAAGATGGGTTTTCATGTCTTTTCTTTCAAAAATATTGGCATATTATGGGGGATACTGTAAGTAAATCCATCCATCAGTTCTTTGATGATGGCATCATGCCTCATTCATTAAATAAAACGCTTGTGATTTTGATCCCGAAAGTCCCATCTCCTTAAACATTTGGCCAATTTCGCCTAATTAGTCTTTGTAACTTTTTTTATCGAGTTATATAAAAAGTTATGGCCAGTAGACTAAAACCATATATGCATACGATCATCTCTCCACAACAATAGTATGATTATTGCTAACGAAGCATTTCATTACATTCGAAACAAGAAAAAAGGGGATCAAAGGGTTATAGCGTTAAAGCTTGATCTAAATAAAGCCTTTGATCGAGTTGAATGGGACTTTATAGTTGCAACTCTTTGGAAGTTGGGTTTTGGAGAAACGTGGTGTAAAAGGATTTTGGCATGCATCTCTTCTTATGAGATGGATCTTATGATTAATGGGGACTCGATTGGCTCAATCAAACCTTCTAGGGGTATCCGTCAAGGATACCCCATGTATCCGATTTTGTTTATAATTTTTGCTGATGTTCTTTCGAGGTTGATAAATCATGAAATGCAACAATCTATTCTTACAGCAAAAACCTCGAAATGTGACTATTTTCTTGCACTCATTAACCGTTATTGTGAAGCATCTGGGCAGCGTATAAATTTTTCCAAGTCAGAAGTAATGTTTTTTCCTAATACCCCAAATGAATGAGCAGATGGAGTTATGCAATCGTCTCGGTGTTAGATTAATGGAACGACGCTCGCGTTACCTTGGTCTGCATCTATACATGGGCATAACAAAGGTCGCGAGATGTTGATTAGATCCGTTATTCAAGCCATCCCTTCATATACTATGCAATGTTATATGTTGCCCAAAGGCTTTCTTCAAAAGATCTTAGTCCATCTAAAACGCTTTTTTTTAAGTGGGGATGCACATGAACGCCACATTCATTGGTTAACTTGGGAACATATTTCACAAGCTAAAGATTGTGGCGGGCTTGGTTTTCGAGACCTATCATGTTTTAGTTTAGTTATTCTCGCTAAGCAAGGATGGAGTATATTTCCCGCATTCAAACTTCCTTACAGCTTCTAAAGGTTCACGCCCTTCATGGTTGTGGCAAAGTTTGCTTCAAGGAAGGGATCTTCTTCTCCGTGGCATACGGTGGCAAGTCGGTAACGGGGCGAATATATTATTTTGGACGCAAAAATGGCGCTCCCATACTCAGAAGACTTTTATATCCGATAACCGCGAGGTCCTTTTTCTTCCACTTCCTTATTCTCTGATTTTATCAAAAATGGTACATGGGACATGTTGAAGCTTCAATCAGTTGTTTATTCGGAAGAGGCTAAATTTATCTCTCAAATTCCCATATCTTGCACAAGATCCTTAGACAAAATTGTTTGGCACTATGAATCCAAAAGGACCTACACTGTGAAATCAGGCTACCATCAAGCACTCATTCAATACAAAATGTGCCCGAGCACCTTGGCTTCTTCATCCTCGACACCAAACAGAAGTTTTTGGAAACAAATTTGGAACCTAAAGACACTTCCAAAAATTAAGTATTTCTGGTGGAAAGCTTGTTCGAATGCTCTTGCCACATACGAAAACTTATCACGTCGAGGTTGCTATTGTTTACCAACATGTCCTATTTGTTTACTACACGTTGAAATTGTTGAGTACAAGTTAATTATTTGAGTGTGAATGGACGAAAATGGTGTGGTTTGGTTCGGCTTTTAGTCTTCGCCTTGGGATCATAAACGGCCCCTTCATTTCGCGTGTTCAAAATCTGGTAGATATGATACCTTCTACCTCGGAGCGTTTGAAATTTCATACTTCATTGGCCAACATTGCATCGAATATTTGGAAATGCTAAAATGAATATGTGTTCAACGAAATTCGGCCTTGTCCATTACGTACGATATCATCGTTGAATTGTATTGAAAGGTATCTAATTTTCGTGTTTTCTACGTCAATGTCCAAGTCCAGTGTTTCGGTTGCTTTTGATGAATCTCATGAGAGTTCACTAAGGTGGATCCCCCCATCAATAACCGTGTGAAGCTCAATTGTGATGCATCTTATAAACCAAACCGAGCATCTTCTGTGATTGTTGTTTGTGACTCTACAGAAGCTATAATCTTATGTTCAGGTGAAATCTTTCCTGCTTCTGACCCTCTTATGGCTGAACTTTTGGCTATTCGGAGCGCTTGTCGTCTTGCATTTACATATGGGTGGCCAAATGCAACGGTCGAGTCAGATTCGCGTATAGCCATTTATCTTGCTTCTTCCGAAGTCGAGCCTTCTTGGGCCTTAGCCGCAATTGTGGTAGACATCACCGCACAAGTCAACGCCTTGTACGTTCTTCTGAGAATCCAAGAAAAGTGGATTAGAAACATCATGCATTGTGTCTTTCACATCAAGATCCATGAAAAGAATATCATCCTAATTTGAGAATTTCGTGTTTAATCAGTATATTCACCCTCTTGAACACCACCGTGATTGTTAAAACCAATGAGATCGCTTCCTAAATGGGATTCTGATGGGGCCCATCAAACCTGGTGAACCTTTAGTCTCCCTTATGTGATCAAAGTCCTCTGGAAGTGCTAATGTTTCTTCCGAATCGATGACTTTCTGCGTTGTTCTCATCAAGTGGCATATCGGCGTAAACATCTTATAATGTCTTCCAAAGAGGCACTTGTTGATGGAGATGAAAATCCCAATGTGTGAAACGAAGCACTACCATCTGAAAAAGGGGAGTGAAAATGTAGCTTCCCTCAAAATCCAGCAGATTTATCAGTTTTAGGAAGCTTTTCAATGGGAGTAGTTGCAGATGGACATGTCTCCTCAACACAAGTGCCATTTTTTATTTCATTATTTGAATCAAAAGAACCCATTAATTTATTTCTTGAAGGAGAAACATCTTGGGTAAATTTATACAAGCCACCTTCTTCCCTCGTGGAACCATTTAAAAGGTTATTTTCAATCGACTTATGGCATCCATCAATATGAAAAGCATTAGTGGATTATCAACAATATTATTGGTATTAGTAGCGAAAGAATCGTCCTATTGATTTTGGAAAAGCCCGACGTAAGATCTCAAAGTCTTTTTCCTCGAAACCTAAATCTAACACAAAGAACACTACCATGAGCCTCGTGATTATCAATGACATGGTCTTGAAATTTATGTTCTTGGTGGTTGTAGTTATGAAGGTTGCGATCCTCAAAAACCCAAGATTTGGAGAGCTAAACAACTCATTTTTATTCTCTTCGCATGGCATGATAATGTCTGGATGCTTTTTCTCTTCTCGTGGACCTTGTCACCTCCTTTCATATTGTCTAGTCCGGATTTTGATGATGGATTAGTACCGGACACCTCAAGTTCACCATGCGGCGAAAGCTTGAGCCGCAACCTCGTGGATCATAGAAGTGAATACCACCGATCCCAAAGTTCACGAACGCAAATCTGAGAAAACTTTATCGCCTTTAGCAAGTGCTTCAAGAGAAGCTCCACTGTAAGAAGTAAACCAAGCGAAATATTATTAGAAAATATATTGGGTAACACAAAGTATTAGAGTCATATACTGAACATAAATTGCTAGATTGGTGTATTCTTTAGAGATGAAAAAATGCAAAACGGTAAGGGGCTATTTAGTTGGTGAAATTTTTTCTTATTTTTCTGTTTCTAAATTCCTAGAAAAAGGATTAGTGTTTCTTCTCCAGAGAAGAGTTAAGAATTTTGAAAACCTGTTTAGATAAATTTATATTTTTTCTTTTTCAAAAAATGAAAAGATGTTTAGATAAAGCTCTTTTCAAACATTTTTTCTTTTTTAAATCAACTTTATTTCTTCCATATTGGATCTTTGTACGTTTTTATCCATTTTATACGTTTGTGTACGGTTTTATACGTTTTAATCTGTTTTTTTTTTTTCATTTTTGTACGTTATCATTCCTTTTTATTCATCTGATTTTATTATGTTTTTTTTCGCTTTTACGTTTCGTCCATTATTTTACGTTTAAATACATTATTTTACGTTTTGTCGATTTTTACGTTTTAAATCGTTTTTACGTTTTAAATCTGTTTTTGGGTTTTAATCGTTTTTTTTTTTTTCGTCCGCTTTTTACGTTTGTCTATTATTTTACGTTGCCGTCAGTTTTTACGTTTTCGCTGCTTTTTTACCTTTTCATTTGTTTTTAAGTTTTAAATACATTTTTACGTTTAGTCTTACGCCGTCCGCTTTTAGGTTTCGCCTCTTTTCTTACGCCGTCATTTTCTTACATTTTCATCAATATTTTTACGTTTCGTTCGTTTTTATGTTTCATCCATTTTTACGTTTTTATGCATTTTACGTTTCGTCCATTTTTTAACGTTTTTGTCCGTTTTCTTACGTAAGATAAAGTAAAATAACGTGCAAGCCTTACAAAATCATATGAAAATGGACGAAAACGTTAAAAAATGAGGAAAACGTAAAAAAAATGGAAGAAGACGTAAAAACAACAAGTGAAAACGTAAAAAAAATGGATGAAAACGTAAAAAAGAGGGCGAAAACGTAAAAAAATGGACGAAAACGTAAAAGAAATGACGAAAAAGTAAAAAAAACAGGCAAAACGTAAAATAACGGATAAAAACATAATATAACGGACGAAAACGTAAAAAATCAGACAAAAACGTAAAAAAATAAAAAACGGCCGAAAACGTAATAAAGGACTGAAACGTAAAAAAACGGATGGAAACGTAAAAAATGGACAAAAACGTAAAAAAAAAGTGACGAAAACGTAAAATAACGGACGAAAACGTAAAAAAATATAAAAAACGGACGAAAACGTAAAAAAATTACAGAAACGTAAAAAAACGGATGGAAACGTAAAAAACGGACGGAAACGTAAAAAACGAGGCAAAACGTAAAATAATGGATGGTAACGTAAAATAACATACGAAGACGTAAAAATGCGGACGAAAACATAAAAAACGGACGAAAACGCAAAAAACGGCCAAAAAAGTAAGGAAACAGACGAAAACATTAAAAAAATGACAAAACGAATAAAAAACGAACGAAAACATAAGAAAACAGACGAAAAGGTAAGAAAACGGATAAAAACGTAAAAAACGGATGAAAACCTATTAAAATGTGTAGGATCGTATATTTTATGTTGTTTAGATGATTCGGGTGGTCTAGGATGGTGATGATACAATAAAGCCATGGTTACAGAGATGAAGATAGGAGAAGGAATTCTTAGATAGAGAAATAAACTAAAATGTGAAGGTTAGATTAAGAAGTTTCAACCCTCTACCTTGGGAGGTAGAGGGTATTTATAGTTACAAAGCATACGTCCTCATGTCGGACTGTGGATCAGGCATACAGTGGGTAAAGACCCGTCCTTCCTCCACGGTGATACTCTAAACTAATCTACGCTACTAACTACCTAATTAACTACTGAATAACGTAAATAACGACATGTCTACGAGCTAACATATGCTAGACCATAATTGGGGTGACCGACACTTTCACATGGAATTTCCAATTCCTAACAATCTCCCCATAAGGGAGGTCACCCCATGAAATACATTTTGCATCCTAGCATTCTATCTTTGTCTTTAGTTCTGAGCTCGTAGACTTCAATTCTTCAAGTTTCGCAATCTTTGTGCTTTAGTAGCGATTCTTCAAAGTCCGCATAGTTTTGTACTTTTAGTGGAGGTCTTTGAACTGATCCACATCTTGATGATCTTTGAGCTTTGTTTGAGATCATCAGCCATAGTAAATCTCTAGATCACCCTTTGTAGTGTTGCCTTCATGTGATGTTGTGACTTTCGGACCGACATGCTCACACTTTCAGGATCATGACATCTTTCCATCAGAGTAGCGGAAGCTTTATTGGTTCATGATATTTGCGCAGTAAAGCGTAAGCATAGTATAAAAATATCGAGCCGGGTTATGTAGATATGCACTAGTCATGATTTCTTCAATTAAGTGTGGATGTTTGTGAGCATGCGGCTTTGGATTGACTTCTCAATTCGACCACCGCAACCGCCTAAATGTACCGCAAACAACAGCTAGCAATAAAACACACGAAAGTGTCTTTGATCACTTTCGTTGAATTGAGGTACACGCCCACGGTTCCCGCTGATCAAGACAAATCTTGCGTGATCGGAATAATTTGAAGAATCTCCTTGACGTGGTTTCGCAATGCTCTAGTCGTTCTCAAACCGAACGTCTCAAAGAAGACAACACGGAGTGAGTGAACCAAATAATTGAGATACATTGATTGATGAAAAATTGATTTGAAAACAATCGCATATTGCTTGAAGAAAGAGTTTTGCAATACGACGAAGGTTTTATGAGAAAGATCAATTTTCAATCAAAATACTTTTGTATTTGAAAAAGAATACACATTCGATGTGCTAGAGAAAAGAAGAGATTTGCACATCGAATGGTTTTTTCAAAAGTATTTTTTCAATCAGAGATACTTTTTGTGTTTGAAATATGAATACACATTCGATGTGCTAGAGAAAAGAAGAAATTTGCACATCGAACGGTTTTTCCAAAAGTATTCGTCAATACATTTCCTAGACCAAGGTTGATTCAAGAGTGAATCGCCCCATTGTTTCTATCCAGTTGTCATAAACTTGATCTTTTGGAAAGATCTCACATGTCACCCACCAAGAGCTTGTTTGATGTTAGCTCTAGAAGGATTTCCATCTTCATCGTAAAATACTTTACATATCACTCGGATGTTCTGGCAATACCATAAGGATAATGCGTAGGACTCTCAATATATACTTACTTTTCACATTGTGTGAAACAGCAAGTCTTCATTAATTTTGTGTCCTAATGAGATTTTTTGGATGATCTCTTGGCTCTAGAATCAAAAGTGCACATTTGGTTCCTACGCCGGAGACTAGGGAGAGGGTCTCCTTCTTCAATATCAACAATCTCTAAGAGAAAGTCGGTAGATTATGTAGGTTCCCCATGAGAATGAAACAAGCCCTTTTAATAGGAACTTTAGTAGCTTGAGAAGTTTAGTGCAGTGCGTCACTGGGTCCATGACATCTTGTCTTCAATACCAGTGTTACCTTAGTAACCACCAGTAGCATATGTATTGAACTCGGTTTCGGCCCTAAGGTTGAATTATTGGAGGCTATTTCTTTTCACCCTTTCACATTCATTTCTTTTTCATTCTTCAACCCCTTCATTGCTTACCGAGACTTCATAACTAGAACCTTGTTGGGTTTATTCCGCCTAGCTCTATCTCGGCCCCACTCTTCCCTTATTCTCACTTTTCTCCTTTTTCATCATACCTAAGGACTCCTACACTATCTAGTGGATTGTCCTCGGTAGATCCTCCGGTTCAAGGGGATCGTGGGAACGAATACCTAACCTAACCATCCTTATAACACCATGCATAAAGTAAATTGGTCTGTCTTTAGGTATTGTTTTTTCCTTCTTGAAACCAATTGAAAAATCATTTGGAAAATCAATCAAGGTACTTGTGATATAATATCAAAGAATTTTGTACCTTAGTTGTTTTTTATCTTTTAGAAATGCTCCCCCTCAACATGTGCATGTGATTTAGAAATTGTTTCGCACATGGAGGCAAGAGTTTTTTGAAATATATTCTTGATCACAATTTCCATGGAAAAAGCCATTTGATTTTCTTTGTTAAATTCTCCCCCTCAATATGTGCATAGGATATTTGAAATTATTTTATCACATAGAGGAAAGAGTTCTTTTGAAGCACATCCACGATCACAAAAGCCATTAAGAAACCATTAGAAAATCAATCAAGGTACTTTATGTTGAAACAAAGAAATCATTGTACCTTGAAAGTTTATTTTTTTTGAAATGCTCCCCTCAATATGTGCTTGAGATTCAAAGCGCTTAGCACATATGGGAGAGCAATCCCCGCACTTTGAATCAAATCGATCATCATTTATCAAATTTCATTATTAAATCACAAATTCTCCCCGATCAAAATATCAAACCCTTTGAGATTTTGGATCCCAAGTGATTTAATAAGGTTTAGAAGACATGGGAGAAAATGTGGTCTTGTTTAAATACTTTTCTCGTTTTTGGTTAAATGCTCATCCTCAATCATGTGCATTATGTATTTGAAATTGTTTGGCACATGAAGGAGGAGTGCTTTGAAACAATTACCCTTTAAAACCGATTTGAGATTTAAATCACGATCTCTCCCCTGATCAAAAATTTCAAACCAGTTGAGATTTGTGATCCCAATTGATTTAAATCATTTAGAAAATTTTGGGGAAAGACGTGGCTTGATTTAATTTTGAAAATGACTGCTATGGACCAATTTTTCGACATTAAAGATTGTTAGTGTCAGGTATGATAGTTTTTAAGAGATCTTTTGAGTAAAATAAAACAGTTTTCATTTTGAAAGATCTTTGGGTTTTAAAGAAAATCATACCATGACATAACATTAAATCTTTAGATCACTACTTATTTTGTACAAACGGAATTTTATGAAAAAATATCGTTTGAAAATACATAAGTTTGAAATCACTCTCCCCCTCAATCGATGACCGTAGTCGTTGATTGAGTGACTTAAGTTTTGATAAAATGAAGTCCGGTGATTTTTACAAATTAAGTCTGATTTATTTTCAAAAACAATATTTTTCCATTTTCAAAACAATATTTTCAAGATTGTTTAAAAATGGTAACATCACAATTATTCATGCACAAAGATACGTTATGTGGTTGAGATGCTTCTGTTGTTGTTGTAAGGCAAACCATCTGCAGATGCAGTGAGACCTATGAAGTTGCATCTATCGTGCCAACTATCCACAGAGAGATCTAATTAAGCACTGTTTCTTCTTTTGTCGACCCAAGAAATAGTTACCCTTTCCATTCGGCACCCAATCATCCTTTTTGTGGGATCCGGATCGGGAACATTCTTTTAAACCATGTTATCTGCATACGTTAGTAAGCACAGATAGACATATATGGTGGTCGACAACACCCAAATAGTAATCGACTAATAAAAGTCAATCAAACATATCAATCAGTTCATATAAGGCATGGGATTTATGTGTTCATCAAACTCTAATCATCTAATCCTAACAATCATATCCTAGGCACCTAGTCCTTCAACGTAGGTTAACATCATTTTTAGTTAAGCATATAGGATAATTAGATAAGCTCGTTAGATGATATAGATTTGAAAACATTCTCCCCCTCAATCAACGACTTGTTTTTCTGAAAAGTTTAAAAGCGCTGAAGTCATTGATTGAGTTTTCAATTTTTACGAAAACTCTGAATCTGATTGATTTACAAGCAACTCATTAACCACCATTTTGTTAAAACAAATATTTTTCTGAAGAATTTTAAAAGGAAAAATATTTGAGTAGGAACAGCAGTCCATCGACATACTTTCCTCATTAAGTTTTAGGATAAGTGCACGAAATATTTGAAAATTGGTTTAGCGCAGCACTTTCCTTTCTTGAAGAGCGGGTTGCTATCTGAAATAATAGCAAACCATGGTTTTAAGCACGGGTTGCGATCAAGTAACCGCAAGCCATAGTTTAAGCACGGGTTACAACAAATAATCAGTAAGCTATAGATTTAGCACGGTTACTGCTTTGAAATAATCAGTAAGTCGATTTTGAGACATGTTTTGAAAAGAATATTTACACCTCCTCGAACTTCATCTATGGTCCCGTGCCATTATTGAATGACATTTCTAAGACCGTAGATGTTATCGATACTGTAAGACATGTCTTTAGAAAACATATTTTGGTATTTTTAAATTTTCTGATTTTTATGGGTTTTTGAAATTTTCTATTTTTAAAATTTCTTTTTGTTGGTTTTATATTTTTGTATTTTGCTTTTTGATAACTATATACAAAGATAGTTTAGATGATATAGTTTAGGAAGATGATGATACGAGTACCGAGATAAGGATATCGAACAGCCTCGTTGCAGAAGATAGAAGTCATCATCTCTTAAACATTCACCACCAAAGCTTCCAAGGCTCTTGAATCGAAGAGGGAAATTGAGCAATTTGAAAGTGAGACTTTGGCAGCTTCCCCCCAAACCGAAAATCCTTTTGTTGAGCAGATTAGAAGCTCTATTTCAAGCTTGCTTTAGCTAGGTGCACAAGGAAGCACACCATTATCATCGATCTTGCTGCTCCTTTTAAGAACGATAGTCGAGATTCTTCGTTCGGGGTTTTATCATCAACAAGAACAGCAAAGAATCATCCCACACTTGAATAATCTTCTCAAATTCCTTTTCCACTAAAGTCAGAAGCGATCCATTCAAAAGGTTGTCAAGAGACTACTTCCCCATGTAGATGAATTGATGCGATCGGTCTCTTAGACTAGAGCTCACGAACCCGAATACACATATACCAAGATAGAGAAACTTATACCATCAAGTAGCGATTAAGTCCGATAGCCAAAGAAGAACCCCGATGTATACTTTTCTCCCCGATGATAGTGTATGAAGCTCATGAACCCGGCACCAATGCCCAAAGAGAGAATAACCGATAACATTAAAGAAGCAGCCGAATCATCGATTATCTCATGGCGGATGACTATCTCTGGATGTCATCCGAAATAAGTGATTATATCTCGAATCACCGACACACTCAAGTGAAACAATGAGCGCCCTAATGTACACAATCTCTCTCCCCGATGATTGCGATAGCATCGAAATCATCACACACTTGTACCTCTTTATCACCGAAACTAACTCTTCCATCTCTTCCCCACATAGTTGGAATAATAACACTAAAAGCCTTGATGAGTAAAACCTTGAGTTTCTCTCGCGGTCATGACATTTGTCTTCCCGGATATCTTCAATCACTTAGAAGAATTAAGTTCATCAAGTTTACTCGCTTTGTGTTTAGACGTGTGTCTCCTTCCCCCTTGCTGGTTTTGATACTTCAGAATCAACAACACATTGTAAGCTCATGTACTAGAAATCTTTTGAGAAGATCGCTTGAAGTATTTGTGAGAATTAACTTGCTGAAGTACAGTGTGAGCAAGTCTAATTCGGGATTAAATCAGACATTTCACCCTCCCCCAATTAGTGCTCTCCCCTAAACTGACAATCTGTTTGATAAATGCTTGAATTAAGAAGAAGTATTTAGATTGTTAAATGCAACTCGTCTTTAGTCTTCTAACATGTAGCAGAAAATGTAGAACCGACTATAGACTCGACCTTCTTCAAGATTGTCCAATTGGGGAATAGAAAGTTAACATCTTCTTCTCACCAAATGCATTCCCATTAACTTATATATAGCAAATCCCCTTAACTCAAATCCCTCCCAATCAAACAAGAACAGAAAGATGTTCATTAAGGAAATCATCCCCGCAACTGGAAGCACTTTGTCATTAATCAAATTAGCTCGTGTGAAGATGTCAACCAACGACTCTTAGAAGAAAAACTCCATGTGAAGATGACCCGATAAGAAGAAGCTCGGTTCTTACATGAGTTTTGAGCCGTTTGACCATTTATTCTCATATATAACTCAACATGCAGGAGTTTCACACTTCTTCTCCCCCTCAAGAATTGCATACGGAGTTGCCATTCTTGATTGAAAAAGTGAACATCATCCAAATGTAGTCTATTCACACTTCTCCCCCTCAAAGGTAGCATATGATGTCGCCATCGTCATTATAATTGAGCAAGTGGAATAAGAAAACTAACAACGATAGTCCGGTTCACTTGATAACTGAAAGCGCGTGGAAAAAGTATGAAGCATGTTGATGAGAATGGTCATAATTGAGAAGATTTCTCTTCTTTTGAAGATAAAGTGCAGTGAAGCGTACACTTTTCTTTTCTTTAGAGAACGAGGCTTGAACTGTTGTGTTCAAACGTCATAAGAAGATTTCTCTTCTTCAGAAGACAAAGCGCACTGAGACGTACACTTTTCTTTTCTTTAGAGAACGAGGCTTGAACTGTTGTGTTCAAACGTCATTATCTCACTCTTTTCAACCTCTCTTGCCAACCTTGTAATCAACCCCATTATCATTCAGTAGGCTCTTTGTCGTGACAGCTGATGGAGAAAGCCCAATATGATGAATTTGACCCTGAAGTAAACAAACCCGAACTCGTGACTTAAGCTAGCACATATGTAACAAAGAGTTGTGCCGAGAGTTCATCCTCCATTGAATATCTAAGTACTCTATACTCTTCATCCAACCAACCATCAAGTATAAGACGACATCACCTCTTGAAAATCCACAATTAAATGTGACATCGAGCACTACAACGTAACTCCTTAAAGTGATAGTTATTTTGTGGTGGTAAGAGCCCAATTCCCCAAGTGGTAAAAGAAAAGGAAAAGTCACCCAACAATAACTAGATTTCCAAGTCTTCATTTTTGATAATAAGCTCGAACAAGGATCTTGAAGAATCTTCATCCAACCATCCCCGATACCTTCAGATACTAAGTACACTCGCCCTTGATATTTCACTTCAACCTCAAATAAATAATAGTGAATTAACCCCGTTGTCACATCTTCTGGTTAAAAGCTCACATCTAGCCTCCTTTGACGTTTTAAGTGAACTCTGATAATGGTTTTCATCCCGACCATGGTTAAAAGCACATAACCCCGTAAAACTTTGAACTAACCAAACTACCAAGAAGATAATCCAAACAATCACCCAATTCATGAAGTACACCCTTTTATCCCTTCTTGGAAGCAGAAATCGTAGCATCAGCATCAGATAAGATCTCGAGGTACACTTTCGTTTCTCCAGGATGGTTCCATCATAACGGGATTTTACAATTCTATGGTTTAAACTGATAAATAGATTCTTTCGCGGGATTTTACAAAACCAAGAATAAACCGTAAAATAGATACGGAAATGCACTTTACTATTACCAGGATGTTTCCATTGTCACGGGATTTTACAAATCTATGATTTAAACCGAGAAATAGATTCTTTCGCGGGATTTTACAAAATCAAGACAAAACCGTAAACAATGTTAGTTTGAACGTGTTATGACAACTTTGGTTTTGTTGAATATCAGTTTTAGGGGAACATGCAGCGGTTCATTATCCAACATCAACCATCCAATAAACACTTTGGTAAACACACCATTCACGTATTCTGACGGCTATAGCAATGACCACATTGGAGAAATAGACCCGATAACTTGAACATGACGTAAAGTTCCCTAGATTTGTTACTTAAGCTTGCACTAATCCTTGTGAAGAAGAAACGGTGTACCCAATGTACAAAACCTCTTGACATATCCTCAACTACGTGAGACATCGAAGTGATAGTTACGTTGTGGGTTAAGCGAGAAAGAATCACAAACGTAACTAAATAGCCAAGTCTTTATCACACTCTATGAATGCTCAAACAAGTCATCTTCGCGGAAGGGTAGAAAGAAAGAAGACAAAATAAGTAAACGCGCCGGGAAAAACCTTACTTCAAATCCGAATAAGAAATATCGTCCAACCAACCCCGTAGTCAACTTTGTTCAACCATCAATTCAAGCCGTGAAATAATATTTTCCTTGAAAATGTATAAACCAAGGTATCTAACCGTGTAACACAACAACATCATCATCAACTTGTATCAAGTCTCTTTGAACAATAAAAGCCCATCATCAAGTCTTATTATCACAAGTCTCATCTCATAAGTCTCAATCTTGAGAATCTCATCCGACCCATTCATGTGTAAGGCTCAAACACGGTTACATGAAATACTTGAGGCCCTTTCAATGAAAATTAATCCAATCATCCACGTCATAGCCCATGATAATCCAAGTCCAAACACCCCACATTCAATTCCAAGACCAGTCCAATTAACAATTCACCCCATGATCTAACATCACTTGAGGTCAATATTATCCGTATCACATGACACGCAATTATCTTGTAGCCATCAAACGTACAAATTCAAAAATAATACTTTCATGATATGTGCGTTGAATGAGACCCAAGACAAACCAATCAATGATATATCAAATTGTGGTATTTTAACACTTAACTGTTAATACCCACGAAAAATTTGTGTCCCATACTGTCACAATTCAAATTTCTGGTCATTTCTCAAACTCTATATTCATCATTTCATATCGGTTCGTGCATGGTTTTGCATTTTTCAGTAAACGTTTATTTACTATTAAATAAACACTATCGCGTAATTAATTATTTTGAACATTTGATCCAATACTTCCAAAAATTATCCTGATATAATTTTTATACTCATTTTAAGACCATAAAAATAATATTATGAGTTTACCCGGTGTTTTAAATTTATTTCGTAAATAAATTGTTATATTTATATAATTACGACGGTTTTCGTAAATTCAATCCGATAATTATTATTTCACTCAATTTTTGTAAGAAATGTATTTTTATAATTTTTATGACTTCAATATATTTTAGTTTAACCCGTTAAAATTTATTTTAGCTAACGCTACCCTAAATGCTTAAATATATATACAAGTTATTAATAATTCCTAACTAACTACACTTCTACTTATACACACAAGTACTTAATTTTAACAAAAACCATTTAGTCTTTTTATTTTCTATGTATGTCGACCATACATGATGACACACATTTTTGTGAACCAAAATATCTAACTAGATAGATATTTACAAGATATATTGTATATACTTAATTAAACACATAGAACACACACACTTGAAGGTGAACTAAACACAAAACCCTCTCATCTTACTCATGTGGATCGGCCAAGGAGAGAATCAAGAGGAAATCATAAGATTTTTCAAGCTACAAGTGAATTTCAAACACTAGAATACTTCTAATTAGGTTTTGAAATAAAAACCTAAGAGTAATTAAGGAATCCTTTGTTCTTATAACCTCATCAAGTAAAATAGTAAGCTTTTCATATTCATGATCATATTTCATATTCATTTTCATATTCATTTCATCATATTTGAGAAAACATGCAAGTCTCATGAGGTTTATACCACTTTTTCATTGATTTTAAGAGTTATGTATATATAAGTCATCCTATAATTACTCCTTGTTATATATTATTTTTGGTGATGTCTAGGAACCCATGACACCCTAAGAAGGTGTATGGTAGGATTAGAATAGCTCGAGTTGTTTTGAATGGGTTAGAATAGGTTTGGCGCGAGAAAACTCATTTCGACAAGTTTGCAAAAGGGTCTGTCCCTATTTTAAAAATCTGGAAAATTCGACAGTTGGTAAAATATTTTGGGCTAGATATTTGGAAAATATACTTTAAAACGAAAACGTGGCGCTTGAACGGATTAAAACGGAGTTATAACGAAGAAGTTATGAATTTTTAAGTTTGACGACGAAAACTAATAATTCCGTAAATTTCAAAGATGAAAATGTCACCCTTATACGAGTCAAAATGAGGCTTAAGCGTTATTAAATGTGTCGACTTATCAAATATATATTAATATACTTTGATACGGCTAAGGACATATAAAACGAGAAAACGGACTTGTAACGATTAAATTATACACGATAAACAAAGTTGCCGTAACTTTATTATATAAGAAAAACTATATTATTTCTAATAGACAAGTGTTACGGCAAAACTAGTCACCATGTTGGAGGACGTTTTAACATTAATGTAGGACTTTTATAAAGTGATGTCTTCTAGTAAAAGTAAGTTCGCCAAGCATATTTTCCAAAATGTCCATCCGCTTGTCAAGCGGAGTTGTAACGAATAAAATATAGTCACTCAAACTTTGCCGGAAATCACCCTTAAACAATATTTTGGACACAATTACCATACTTTACCTATGTTTTTCTCCATGATCGAGACCTCTATGATAAAAACTTAAATGCTAAAACTTTGAGATGATGATACAAGCTTCTCAAAACCGTTGAGTTTGTTTCCTAACACTCGATGTGCACCATTTTACGACTAGTTTTTCAAGGCCGCTTAGTCGCTTTCATGAAATTGTCAAATGACATTATTTTACTGACGAAAAGTTATAGATTCATAATAAACCACTAAATGATTATCGAGGATATCATTTCAACGTAAATACTTGATAAAGTGTTTTGTAACTTGACAAGAGGTCATAAACATATATTTCGACGATAAACTTTATTTTCCAAAAGGTACAAGTGGTATGGATATCATATGAGTTTGCATACACGACATTGTTTCATGACTTACATTAGAGCATATCATTCATTATAGGTCGCGGATAGAGATCGCACCTCATTTCGTGCATCCACTTTGTCATCATAACTATTGCAACAGTGAGTTCGTAGCCCCACTTTTACTCGCTTAATTGTTTTATAAACTCTTCTGGGAGATACATGCTCAACTACTTGCTTTTACTTTACATCTATGTGAACTTAAATATCTTTTGTTTCACTCTATGTGCGCGTAAGTAGATTATGCCCGAACTAAATTGATCACTATGTTATGAACGTTATTTGTTGAAACACTTTTCGTGATTTTGAACCCTTCGACATGTATATTTGAGCTCTTTAAATTGATTCAACCCTTTAATATATAAGTGAACACTTTGGACTTGATATGAACCTTTTGACATATAGTTAAACTCTTTAACTTGTACAAGGACCCTTTGATATATTTTAAACTTGTTTGACGTGATTTTGAACGCTCGACTATCTTGAACCTTTGATATTATTCGAACTCTTTGACTGCTCGAACTTTTGAACTCGACTTAAATCTTTGAACTTAATTACGAACTTTTGAACGGAACTCTTGAACTTAAATACAAACTTATGACTTGTTTGAACTTATTGAACCGGATGTGTTATGACCTTGACCTAAAGTCTCCTATGATCGAGCATCACTATAAAGTCTCCCATGTTCGGAGCATCACTATAAAGTCTCCCTTGTTCGAGCATCCCTATAAAGTCTCCCATGTTCGGAGCATCACTATAAGTCTCCTTACTAAGTTCCCTTGTTGAGCAATCTTAAAGCCTCCCGGTCCGGAGCGAATGTCTCACTATGTTACGGAGCATTTTCAATCTAAAGTCTCCCATGTTCGAGCAAAGGCAAATTCTCCCATGTTCGGAGTGTTCTTAATGGTATATAATAGTTGTATGATGTACCGTTCGACATTCGCATTGTTAGTCTCCTATTAGTAGGTAGTATGGATAACGCTATTAGAGGTCGGCCAACCTCTCGTCCACTATGTTACGGACGATATTATTTATTCTAGGGCTTTGCACGGCATACATTATTATATACGTGGTGCTATATGGTGAATTATTACGACCATTTATACTTGACTACTTGATACACTATATTTTGTGCAATGGGTTGTGAACACACAGTTGCAAGTTTTGTATGGGCGAACTTGAACCGACTAGATTCACAATGCCTTTGCTTTGTGAACTATTATTATAACGCGTGACTTAAGCTAGACATACTTTTGGCAAGGGTTGTGAACACACAGTTTGCAAGTTTTGTATGGGCGAACTTGAACCGAGTGGATTTACAATGCCTTTGCTTTGTGGACTATTCTAAATGACCAAAAACTTTGCCTTTGTTGCATGAACGCTCTTTAAAAGCTTTACTTGTTAAACAAACTCTATGAACTCACTCAACCATTGTGTTGACACTTTTAGCATGTTTTATCTCGTATCTAAGGCATTCACTTCATGGCATGCATGTGGACTTATCATAGAGTCGCGGTGTCGACGCTGCCTCACCTATATTTTATGCACTTAACTATCGCTTGATTGTAACAAACTCGCTTTGATATATTGGAAATCTTTTGGGACCTAATCTTTGTAAACTCGATTATTTTAATGAATCAAACGATATTTTCAAAATGACACTTTAGGTCGCTCGATATAATCAGAACTTTGATGCTATGACAGCCCTCCCAAGGTATTACATTCCATGAAAAGCAGTAATTTGGGGTGTGACAGATTGGTATCAAAGCATCGGTTATAGAGAACTAGGTTGCATCATTGACCCTAGACTATAACTACATCATCATAGCATCTCATCATATCATTATAAGTGCATACTCCTTATACATGCGAACTTATGACTCAACACCAAACATTATATGAGACGATTAGTCCAAGCATTGCATAGTTACTCCTAAATTATACATAGCCTGATCACCTATGTCTAATTCAGGAAGAATCATGCAATGAAGGGAGTAGTAGTCTCATATGTGTAAGCAATTCCGTAATTGAGCCAAATTTTCAAAAGATTTTCTTCAAACCACTTGTTTCCGCTTTGATCCGAGTGACGCTCTTGTTTGATGAGTTGCATAGATCAAGCTAGAAACAAGTTGTTACCTAAACCGATTTAGTCTAATCTCATGACAGTTCTTGTTTGATGAGTTGTGAGATTAAGTAAAAATCGGTTACCTAAAAATCTTTTGAGGGTTTCGCTCGAGAATGGGAAAGCCTGCCACATCAAGCCTGGTCATAAGAGAGCATGTATTTAGGATGGTAAATGCTCACGATAGCACGAGAACGTATTTAGTTGAACGAGGAACCCATATGCATGAGCATTGACATAATCAATTAGACCATACACGAGCATAAACTTTTAGAACCCTTGTCGAGGTTCGGACCATAGTATCATTAATCGAATCACGAGGACGTGATTCCTCTGACATGGGAAGAATGTCACAATTCTCAATTTCCGGTCATTTCTCAAACTCTATATTCATCATTTCATATCGGTTCGTGCATGGTTTTGCATTTTTCAAGAACGCTTATTTACTATTAAATAAACACTATCGCGTAATTAATTATTTTGAACATTTGATCCAATACTTCCAAAATTATCCCGATATAATTTTATACTCATTTTAAGACCATAAAAATAATATTATGAGTTTACCTTGTTTTAAATTTATTTCAGAATAAATTGTTATATTTATATAATTACGGCGGTTTTCATAAATTCAATCCGATAATTATTATTTCACTCAATTTTTGTAAGAAATTTATTTTTATAATTTTTATGACTTCAATATATTTTAGTTTGACCCGTTAAAATTTATTTTTAGCTAACGCTACCCTAAATGCTTAAATATATATACAAGTTATTAATAATTCCTAACTAACTACACTTCTACTTATACACACAAGTACTTAATTTTAACAAAAACCATTTAGTCTTTTTATTTTCTATGTATGTCGACCATACATGATGACACACATTTTTGTGAACCAAAATATCTAACTAGATAGATATTTACAAGATATATTGTATATACTTAATTAAACACATAGAACACACACACTTGAAGGTGAACTAAACACAAAACCGCCTCATCTTACTCATGTGGATCGCCAGGAGAGAATCAAGAGGAAATCATAAGATTTTTCAAGCTACAAGTGAATTTCAAACACTAGAATACTTCTAATTAGGTTTTGAAATAAAACCTAGGAGTAATTAAGGAACCTTTGTTCTTATAACCTCATCAAGTAAAATAGTAAGCTTTTCATATTCATGATCATATTTCATATTCATTTTCATATTCATTTCATCATATTTGAGAAAACATGCAAGTCTCATGAGGTTTATACCACTTTTTCATTGATTTTAAGAGTTATGTATATATAAGTCATCCTATAATTACTCCTTGTTATATATTATTTTTGGTGATGTCTAGGAACCCATGACACCCTAAGAAGGTGTATGGTAGGATTAGAATAGCTTCGGAGTTGTTTTGAATGGGTTAGAATAGGTTTGGCGCGAGAAAAACTCATTTCGACAAGTTTGCAAAAGGGTCTGTCCTTATTTTAAAAATCTGGAAAATTCGACAGTTGGTAAAATATTTTGGGCTAGATATTTGGAAAATATACTTTAAAACGAAAACGTGACCGCTTAAACGGATTAAAACGGAGTTATAACGAAGAAGTTATGAATTTTTCAAGTTTGACAACGAAAACTAATAATTCCGAAAATTTCAAGATGATAATGTCAAATTTATACGAGTCAAAATGAGGCTTAAGCGTTATTAAATGTGTCGACTTATCAAATATATATTAGTATACTTTGATACGGTTAAGGACATATAAAACGAGAAAACGGACTTGTAACGATTAAATTATACACGATAAACCAAGTTGCCGTAACTTTATTATATAAGAAAAATTAATCTATTTTCTATTAGACAAGTACTACGGCAAAACTAGTCACCATGTTGGAGGTCGTTTTTAAAATTAATGTAGAACTTTTATAAAGTGATGTCTTCTAGTAAAAGTAAGTTCGCCAAGCATATTTTCCAAAATGTCCATTCGCTTGTCAAGCGGAGTTGTAATGAATTAAATATAGTCACTTAAACTTTGCCGAAATCACCCTTAAACAATATTTTGGACACAAGTACCATACTTTAGCTATGTTTTCTCCATGATCGAGACCTCTATGATAAAAACTTAAATGCTAAAACTTTGAGATGATGATACAAGCTTTCCAAAACAGTTGAGTTTGTTTCCTAACACTCGATGTGCACCATTTTACGATTAGCTTTTCAAGGCCTTTTAGTCGCTTTCATGAAATTGTCAAATGATATTGTTTTACTACTAAAAGTTATAGATTCATAATAAATCATTAAATGATTATCGAGGATATTGATTCAACGTAAATACTTGTAAAGTATTTTATAACTTGACAAGATGTCATAAACATATATTTCGACGATAAACATTATTTTCAAAAGTGTACAAGTGGTATGGATATCATATGAGTTTGCATGCACGACATTGTTTCATGACTTACATTAGAGCATATCATTCATATTAGGTCGCGGATAGAGATCGCACCTCATTTCGTGCATCCACTTTGTCATCATAACTATTGCAACAGTGAGTTCGTAGCCCCACTTTTACTCGCTTAATTGTTTTATAAACTCTTCTGGGAGATACATGCTCAACTACTTGCTTTTACTTTACATCTATGTGAACTTAAATATCTTTTGTTTCACTCTATGTGCGTAAGTAGATTATGCCCGAACTAAATTGATCACTATGTTATGAACGCTATTAGTTGAAACACTTTCGTGATTTTGAACCCTTCGACATGTATATTTGAGCTCTTTAAATTGATTCAACCCTTTAATATATAAGTGAACACTTTGGACTTGATATGAACCTTTTGACATATAGTTAAACTCTTTAACTTGTACAAGGACCCTTTTGATATATTTTAAACTTGTTTGACGTGATTTTGAACGCTCGACTATCTTGAACCTTTTGATATTATTCAACTCTTTGACTGCTCGAACTTTTGAACTCGACTTAAATCTTTGAACTTAATTACGAACTTTGAACGGAACTCTTGAACTTAAATACAAACTTATGACTTGTTTGAACTTATTGAACCAGATGTGTTATGACCTTGACCTAAAGTCTGCTATGATCGGAGCATCACTATAAAGTCTCCCATGTTCGGAGCATCACTATAAAGTCTCCCTTGCTCGGAGCATCCCTATAAAGTCTCCTATGTTCGGAGCATCACTATAAAGTCTCCTTTGTTCGGAGCAATCTTAAAGCCTCCCCGGTCCGGAGCAGAATGTCTCACTATGTTACGGAGTGTTCTCAATCTAAAGTCTCCCATGTTCGGAGTAGTGCAAATTCCCCCATGTTCGGAGTGTTCTTAATGGTATATAATAGTTGTATGATGTACCGTCGTACATTCGCATTGTTAGTCTCCTATTAGTAGGTAGTATGGATAGCGCTATTAGAGGTCGGCCAACCTCTCGTCCACTATGTTACGGACGATATTATTTATTCTAGGGCTTTTCCGGCATACATTATTATATACGTGGTGCTATATGGTGAACTATTACAACCATTTATACTTGACTACTTGATACGCTATATTTTGTGCAATGGGTTGTGAACACACAGTTGCAAGTTTTGTATGGGCGGAACTTGAACCGAGTGGATTCACAATGCCTTTGCTTTGTGAACTATTATTATAACGCGCACTTGACTTAAGACATACTACTTTTGGCAAGGGTTGTGAACACACAGTTGCAAGTTTTGTATGGGCGAACTTGAACCGAGTGGATTTACAATGCCTTTGCTTTGTGGACTATTCTAAATGACCAAAACTTTGCCTTTGTTGCATGAACGCTCTTTAAAAGCTTTACTTGTTAAACAAACTCTATGAACTCACTCAACCATTGTGTTGACACTTTTAGCATGTTTTATCTCGTATCTAAGGCATTCACTTCATGGCATGCATGTGACTTATCATAGAGTCGCGGTGTCGACGCGCCTCACCTATATTTTATGCACTTAACTATCGCTTGATTGTAACAAACTCGTTTTGATATATTGGAAATCTTTTGGGACCTAATCTTTGTAAACTCGATTATTTTAATGAATCAAACGATATTTTCAAACGACGCTTTAGGTCGCTCGATATAATCTGTAACTTTGATGCTATGATCGCTATCCTCCCAAGGTATTCCATTCCATCAGAAATGTAATTTGGGGTGTGACACATACAAATGATATAACCTCACGAGCCAAGTCCAAATACCAAAAGATCCAATCACATCCCATTACAATACAAATCATACAATTTGTAACAATATCTAAGATAGTATCCGGTAGGTCCATGAACGAATTAACTCCCAAAGCCCACTTTCCCATAGTCACCATTCGGTCCAAGTGATCCATCCCATTAATCACGGCCCATGAACATATATCAACTTCAGTTACCAAAGCCCATCAGTGATTAATCCTTACCCTAATGTTAAGAGTTATAAAACTCATATCAGTCACGAAATAACCCTAATATTTATCATCATAAGTCCGCCCCCACTCTTCCACTTCCTGTAATCCCATTCTCATTCTAAATCATTTCTCAAAAACACAAGCAGACATGAGCATCTTACTCTCATCATATAAACAAGAAGATTTGGGAGTTACATGATCCTAGGATGGGTCTCAAATATACAAAACATATTATAACATGACCTCCTAACCTCAGAATGAGGGAGCCACAGGGTTGGCTTGGACCCTTTTCGAATCAATATTGTGACAACAGGTAGGACTTTAATCCTTCAGATTATTGTATCGTGTGTAGATGAAACATTTTTATGATTTGAATGAAACGTTTTTGTGATATATGTGACTTACGAATAACAAAAAAACAAAGGTAACATAATTGTTATTTTTCCTTTTTGTTGATATTCGGACGTTTGGCAAACGTTTAAGATCAATGATGACTTGTTCTTTTGTGTATAGATCTTATAAGATTAATGAGTTCAATGAACCACACACAATAGAAACATGGCTGAGATCGTCCTTGTTTTGATTTATATTTTATAATACCCGAATGGAAAGAGAGTTTGAGATATAAATATCTTGGACTTTCTTTCAAGTATTCGAACAGTCAAAATGAAGGCATGAATCTTCAAAAATAGGATCGATGATGGGTTATTGTTGTGTGAATGATATCTAAGATCAAATATGAGTTGAAAAGACACACGACAAGACTGAGATCTTGGAAACAATTTGACTTTAATCAGTTATTATTTGTGTCTCGTAGATTGATGTCGAATGGTGTAGAAATTTGATGATAGATTGTTGGTATGTATAGTGATGAGGTTTGTAATGATATATGACATGTTGTTTGATGTTGATGTGTTGATGTGTTGATGATTGTTGTAGTCCTTTGTACATCTTCGTTAATACACACAAACCGCTTGTTTATGGGTCAAAATGCATAGATAAACCACTTCTTGATTCCACAAAACGCACCCTGCCCTTTTCATTCAAAATGGTTTAATCAAATTGCATTTGACATTTAGCCTTTTAAAGTACAAATCGCTTCATTTAAGGGTTTGACAAATCGCTTTAGATCCTGTACTTTATACAAATCGCTTCATTTTCATATCAAGTCGCTTTTGATTTAACATTAACAAGTCGCTCATTTAACCATTTCATGACAAACCTCTTTTAGACACAAGTCGCTTTAAATAAAGTGACAAACCGCTTACGTTTTCAGTTATCAAATAGCTTTAAAAAAAAATTAGACAACTCGCTGCTTGACATTAATAGACAAATCGCCAGCTATTCAATGAATCTGGACAAAATATGGACAAATCGCTCAAAAGCAATATGACACAAATCGCCTTTGACTTTTTTAAAAAAAGTCAACAAACCTCAATAGGTTCATTGAATCTAGACAGTTTTGACAAACCTCTACGAAGAACTTGACCACAAACCGCATTTTGGAACCTACCAAAGACAGTAACGTAACTCCAATATGCGCACCAAAAATCATTAACAACCATCGACAAACTGCTTAGGCCAACAGAAAATCAAATAACTTCTTCAAAATAGATTTAAAACCGCCATGACTTCTTAAAAACAGTATATGGACCACGATCAGTTTTAATAACATGTTAAAAAGCAGTTTTAAACATACACTAAAACCATATCAACAAGCTTCAAACAATATTAACATCGCATCAAACCGCATCCATAACAACACAAACCGCATCAATGAACCACATAAAAAACCATACAAATCATCAAAACAAGAAAATCAAATGGCTTTTTCCATAGAAATTGTGATCAAGAATATATTTCAAAGAACTCTTGCCTCCATGTGCGAAACAATTTCTAAATCACATGCACATGTTGAGGGGGAGCATTTCTAAAAGATCAAAAACAATTAAAGTACAAAATGCTTCGATATTATATCACAAGTACCTTGATTGATTTTCCAAATGATTTTACTAAATCAAGAGAAACCGAAAACCTAATACAAAGAAAACACTAAATCGCTCAAAGAGATAAATCGTCAAAGTGACAAATCACTTTGATAAGACAAATCGCTAACCAATCAACTCGCCTAATAAGCAAGTCGCTTAATCCAACAAACCTCTTAAAATGACAAGTCGCTTAAAATGAACAAGTCGCTTGAAGTGACAAATCGCACAAATACAACAAATCGCTAAACTAACAACTCGCTTAAACAAGCAAGTCACGAAAGATGACAAATCGCTTCCCGACAAATCGCACAAGTACAAATACTACCCTGACAAATCGCTAAATAAGTGATTTGTAGCATACAAATCGCTTCCAAACAAGGACAAATCGCTCGTCTCAATACTTTAACGAGACACAAATCGCAAACTTGAAAACAACACAAACGCCACTTTTAAATCCAAAACAATCCAACCACGTTGATTCAAGCTGCCCAAATCAAAACCTAAGCACTTATGATGATTCAAAACACAAAAGTACAATCAAAATCCAAACTTTAACACAAGAAATGGTCCAAATGATGCAAATACCACTAAACTTTTTCAAACCCAAAAACCATATAAAACCACTAGAAATCCAAGAGTATGTAAGAGAGATGATCAAACCATGGCTCTTGATACCATTTGTAGGATCGTATATTTTATGTTGTTTACATGATTCGGGTGGTCTAGGATGGTGATGATACAAGAAAGCCATGGTTAGAGAGATGAAGATAGGAGAGGGAATTCTTAGAGAGAGAAATAAACTAAAATGTGAAGGTTAGATTAAGAAGTTCCAACTCTCTACCTTGGGAGGTAGAGGGTATTTATAGTTACAAAGCATACGTCCTCCGTCGATCGCATCATCGCATACAATGGTGAAAGACCGTCCTTCCTCCACGGTGATATCAAACTAATCTACGCTACTAACTAACTAATTAACTCCGAATAACGTAAATAACGACATGTCTACGAGCTAACATATGCTAGACCATAATTGGGGTGATCGACACTTTCACATGGAATTTCCAATTCCTAACAAAATGGACATATAAAAAGTGAGAATGAAAAAAGTGAAAAGAGCATAATGACCTTTTCAAATTTGTAGTTAAAATTTGGAGAATGAGAATTTCATATTTTTTGAAAATTGTTGAAAACAAGTGTAACTAAACGGATTTTTTGTTTTTCCCTTTTCATATGAAAAATTTTCTGAAAAAATGAGAAATTTTTCACTAACTAAACGGCCCTTAAGTGTTTGCTATTAGCATAAAATGCCAAGTAACTTCATCAACCTGTTTCTTCCATAACTGTAACTCTTTCAATTTACTCTTTATGATGGTCCAGTCTCTAATGATGGATTTCTACATACTAAAAATTAAGAGATATTTTCATATTGCTAACTCCTGATATGTATCTTTCCTCTTAAGTAATACATCTACACAATTCATTTTTCTACAGTCCATGTGAAATTTTTGGTCATCTCAATCTAGGGACTCGTTTTATCAATTTCAAGTGTACCTGCACCAGGTTAAATCGTTTATTTGCATTATAATAGTTCGATGTGAGTTGTGTTTCCCTAATACAGTCAACGCTCAATCTAATGTAGGAAGTAGGAGCTATGAGAGTAATAAAAGGTGGTAAATAATACATTTTACCACTCTTTGTCTCTAAACCTTCAAAAGGAGAAGTGGGAAAGATTCATAAATTCCTATTCCTCTTGTAGAGGAACGCCCAATGACAATGGGTTACAAGAGAAAAATGACCCTTCATTAAAAGAAGGATCAAAAGCCTTTTTTGTGGCTTATTTCAGCCTATTTCTCTCATTCTGAAATATTTTTGCTCGAGTGTCTTAGCTTCCTTAGTTAACCTAGATTGACCTTAATTAGCCTGATGCCCTGATTTTTTTTTTATTTTTTTTTAGATGGTAAATTTAATTCTTCTTGTCATCAATAATTAGGGGCAACAACTATTTATTTGTTCGTGGTCATTGTTTTTTTTTAATACTGTTGATGTAAACTGGGATAGTGGGTTTTATCTTCTCTCGTTGCTTGTAAACAGCATACCATACCACTTTCTCTTAACACAATATTGTGAATTGTGTTTCATGACTATGGACTGCAACTTTGTGGTTTGTACCTAACCATCATAAAACTAATTACTATGGCATAGAAATGTAAATGTAAAATTTAGACCCAAGAATCTGTTGCTCTCGTTTGAAGTTCAAGTTCTAATAAACGGTAGCCATTTTTGTTGGCTTTTCAGAACAATTTTCTAACATTTATGAGATTGGTGATATATATGTGTAAGAAAGTTGTCCTTCTACTTGAAAATATAATATTCGGCTGAACACATGAATAACACAAAGAAATGTTGTAGCTTAATATCTACAAATAGGGTTACATTTATTATAACTTTATAAGTATAAGTATCTGATTTCATATCTATGCCATAGTCAGCCAATTGACACAGAAAGAAGAATGTGCAATATAAGTGTGTACCTGGTGGAGACAACACTTAATTTGGACTATTTGTAGACTTACCAATAGGAAATTGAGTGATCACACGGCATCGTGTATATGGACTGATCGTATTCATCCAGGGACGATGTGAGTCCGATAGCATTAGCGTAGACAGCATATTTAGACCTGTTTAGGCCATCTCCAACCATGTACTGTAAATTTGGAGGAGCTAAAGCATCTTTCAACAATATTCATCCTCCAAAAATTATTCATCCCCAACCATGTACTCCAAATATAGAGTATCTAGTGCGAAGTTTGGAAGATATCTAATATATTTATATAAAGAAAAAAAACTAATTGCATAATGTTATAAAGTATTTGGAGGATGAATAATGATTCTCCAAATATAGAGGATATTGATCAATGCTCCAAAAAAATCTTCAAATATGGAGGATGGTTGGAGATTACTTTTACGTCTTCATTCAAATATGGAGAAAATAAATGTTTGGAGGAGAAGGTTGAAGCTAGATGGCCTAAAGCGAGGTTTATAGAACCTCAACTTTTAACCAATATATATTAGTGCTGCAACTACAAGCCATGACGTGTTCTCGTAATTTTATCTCGTGAGGCCTACCACATATCGGGTCGAGATACTGGTACAGCATTTGTGTGTACATTTGTTTTATTTGAGGGAGGGGATACTAAAAGATAAGATACCCACAAGCTAGCAAAGAACAAGCACTGGAACAAAAACATCTACACCGAGTTCACTCAGTCGGGTTTCAACTAGGGTTTTAGGAGTGATTCAAAGTAACAATGGCAATATAAATATCGTGTGGATCAGTGACCAAGCACGGATCACCAACACAACAAAACAGAAAATAGTGACCAAAGCACGAAACCAATAAAGCGTGTGGATTTGTGACCGGGCACAAATCACCAAGACGAACAATGTTAGGGTTAGGATGTGAGCGGCTGTTTTAGGGCCGGGTTTAGGATCAAAGAAGACTCGGTAACATGTAAGTGGGGACGTGGGGTAATGATTCATGCATTCAATAATAGAGATTGGTACATTATATTATGTTACATAGATGATTCAAGAACCGGGCTTGAGTCCATTACATAAAAATACAGGCTAACAGAATGATCATTTCTGTTGTAGTGATATATGTGACAAACTTGAGAGTTATTTTAATACAAAGAAGAATATAAACGAGGAGTTGGCACCATGACAAGTCTAGTTGCTTTAGGTGCCGTGAGTCCATAAACATCGCCCATGTCGATTTCACTTGGATTCATTCCATCAGGCAACTCCCATGTGAAGCAATGAAGAAGGTGTGCAAGGGCACTTTCCATAGTATACAAACCAAGTTGCATTCCTGGGCATGATCTTCGACCAGACCCAAAAGGAAGAAATTCAAAATTACTTCCTTTAAAATCTGGAGTCCCAATTTGTAAAAAACGGGACGGGTTAAAAACCTCAGGATTCGCCCAATCCTTTTTATTACGGTTTATAGCGTAAAGATTTATCATGACACGTGTCCCTTTAGGGATATGGTAGCCATCAATCTCTGTGGCCTTTGCAGACTGGTGGAGGGCCACGGGGATTGGTGGATGCAGCCGAAGAGTCTCTTTAATAACACATTTAAAATATTTGAGTTTTTCAAAATCAGATTCTTCAACTCGACGATTAAGCCCGACAACATCGGCTAGCTCTTGTTGTACTCGTTTAAGCTCCTCAGGTGTATGCATTAACTCCGCCATAGCCCATTCAATAGCGGAAGCTACCGTCTCAGTGCCACCAAACATTACATCCTGTAAGAATATCATTTCAGTCATGTTAATCTTGTAAACATGTACATACGTTACATAAAAACTTAAAAGCTGCTAATTACCATAATAATGCCTTTGATATTATCTCGAGTAAGTTTAATTGTAGCTTGTAAATCATCAACATTATTTCCTATATTCTCATCAGTATAAAAAGCTAGCATCTCATCAACCATATCACTTTCAACATCTTCATCCACAGCTTTCTTTTCCTTTTTCAAGTGCTCGTCGATAATTTTGTCGATAAACCCGTCTAACGCAGAACGGGCTGCAGGTAAACGAGTATTAAGCCCTACCGGGTCAATAAACCCGAGCCAAGGAATAAAGTCAGCCAAGTTAAAAGCACCAAATAACTTGGTATACTCTTGAAGTAT
The DNA here is from genome assembly GCA_022545495.1 of Chrysanthemum lavandulifolium. Taxonomy (NCBI): domain Eukaryota; kingdom Viridiplantae; phylum Streptophyta; class Magnoliopsida; order Asterales; family Asteraceae; genus Chrysanthemum; species Chrysanthemum lavandulifolium. The sequence continues at coordinate 128,957,251 of CM040245.1, forward strand.
ACTAATAAACTCTTGTTTCCCTTCAATAGAACTCAACCCAAAAGCAGCCTGGTAAATAATATCATGTGCCAAACCGAACACCAGTTCACCAAGATTCACACTCAAACCCGAGTTCTTAGCGGTAATTTTAATCATTGAATCCACCTCATCGCGTACTGACGCCCATGATTCAGCCCGCTTACGACTAAACAACTTCATGACACAAAGTTTCCTCATTTGACGCCAAAACGGGCCATAGTCCGCGAAAGCCATATCTACACGATCATAAGTAAGATAAGTGATTGCTATCGTAGCAGGCCGGTCTGAGAAAATGTTGTCTTGTGCTTGTAGTACTTGTTTAGCCATTTCGGGTGATGATACTGCAATTGTGTGTCTAAATCCCATTTTGAGGTGGATTATGCCACCATATTTTTCGGATAATTTTTTTAGGCCCTTGTGAGTGAGTTGGTCCATCATCAGCATGTTGCCGATGACAGGCCAACCCATTGGGCCTGGTGGAAGTGGTTTCCTGCGGCTCCAGGAGATCACGAAAACCGTTAGAAGAATGGTTATGATGTAAAATGCAAAGTTTGTAGGTAAAAGACTTTCAACTTGCATTAGCTCCATTTTTTGGAGCTAAAGATTGTTTACAAAGTGAGGGTTTATAGTTTGTTACAATTAAAAATGGAGGGTTGTGTGTTTATATATATACTAGTATGGGACACTCTTCATAAATTATTGGACGTGCATGTGTGTGTATAATAAATCATTGCAAGACTTTTTTTTTTTTTTTTTTTTTTTTTTGTTATTTATTAGAGTTGTGGAATTTATTCTGAAAGATACATAGTACGGTCTTTACTAATTAATTATTTCTACAACCTGTCATCTTTTTAAATTAGGAGTAAGTTTCTTCTACTTGTTGGACTTACTTCGAATGATAGTTTAAAAGGTGATGAGTTGTTATAACAATATGTTTTCATATATAGCTAGCGATAGCTTAAGAATGTTCTATATAGCTTAATGTACGTTATAGTTATTTACAAATGTTAACTCATCTTTATAACGCACGATAGCTTGTTCATGTTCAAAATACAAGGTTTTTTTTACCAACGTAATGGAATACACCCAAAGCAGAAAAAGCTCCAGAAAAAAAACTCAAAAGATATTCAAAGAAATTAGGGAAAAAATTATAAATTCATAACGTCTTTTAAAAAATCTTATACGCTTATCTACTTTCACTTATCGTCATACATAATATCGTTTTCATTTTATTCGCTTATTTCGTCCGCTTTTATCCGCTGTGAAATCATCCATTTTTATCCGCTTTCATTTTAATACGTCCGGATAAACATATAAAACGGATAAAACCGCTTTTAACGCGATAATAAAACGAGTTTTATCTGCTTTTATCCCATGATTAAAATGAAATGTATAAAATGGACGATTTATGAAAACGGATAAAACGGACGTAAAATAACCGAATAAAATGAAAACGGTTATGATTATGACAATAAGTTAAGATATATAAAGATACGAAGCTTTTTTCAGAAAGACGCTATTAATTTATACTTTTTTCAAAAATTAAAAGTACAATTGTAAAAGAACCCGAACTCTAATTTATCATGAGTTTATTGTAAAGTTATGCTAGTTTGCAGAGGGAAATAATTTTCAAAATTTTCTAGCGTGATGAAACGTCACACTGTGATATAATGACTAACATGGTCGAAATTAGGCACTAAGCTCCAATTCGTTGAATCGTCATGTTAACGGTACACAAATTGTACTACGTTGTAATCACCCATTGTCATGTAAAATTCACACCCAAACACTGAATGAATCGTGAGAAATTGAGCTATGGAGTTTGGTGGCAGTGATGTCGATATATGGACATCTATTTTAGGTAAAATCTATATTGTTTGAAGTGGTCTTATACAAAACTAAGTTGTTTTGATGTATTATGTATCTTTAGCCTAACATAAACATCACAAGGCAGCTACAACTAAAACCGTCGTATTTAATCAACTACTCTTGTCGGCAATAACTTCGACCAATATCGAAACGGTTAATCACCTTATCTTCTCTTGTGATATGGCTAAGGACTAGTGGTCTTTATTGGTGAGATGGTGGGATCTTGATATTCCTTTTTGCTTGTCTATCTCGGATTGGTATAGCTGGCTTGACTCCTTGTCCATTTCTCGTAAAGCGCGGGTGATCTTTGAAGGTGTGGGAGGGACTCTAATGTGGTGCATTTGGAATTTTCGAAACCGGTTGATTTTTTCTACTCCTCCTAAAAAGGCTTTGATTTGGGATAGTTTTGTTTCTCAATTTATTTGGATTTCCTCTAGAAATCCAAAATCTAAAATTAGTTGGGTAGGATGGTTGCAAAACCCCTTAGCTTCTATTGCTTCCTTGTAATTGTTTCTAACTTTTGCTAGTTTTAACAAAATGCCGCTCCAAAAAAAAAAAAAAAAAAAAAAAAAAACTCTTATGAATGAGTGACTGAAAAAATAACGAAAACATAAATCAAAGAAGTTTTAAAGATAATACAAGTACTATTTATAGGAGAGAATATTAGGGCTACACTCCTAGCTCCTTCCTTGGTTCGTGTGGGCTTTCTCTTAGGCCCATGAGCTTACTACATAAGCCTAGAGATAATAACTAACATATAAGCCTAATAACTTAGCAACCTATTACATAGTTAATGACCGACACTGGATAATAGCTACACGTAATCCCAACAATCTCCCCCAAAGGTTGGTCATTAAAGGTTTCTTGACGTCTTTCCAACAATCTTCCCCGGTAGAGTAGAAGTGCTTTGCTTTCTTTTAACTTCTTCAGCTTGACATCTCATGTGTCTTCGTTCTTTGTTCCTTGTTGTTGTTGTCTGCCTTTCATCAACGTCTTAGGTACTGGTGTCTTTATGTCTTTATCCAACATGCTCATACTTCTTTTGACTTTGAATCTCCATACTTTTGTAGTTCTCCAGTATTTAAACTTTGTGGATTCTTTCATTGACGGAGAATTATTATGAACTTTGTGTTGCTTTGATCTTTTGTTAGAAATTCCTTATGATATGATGTTGATATGAGCATGTGAAGATGGAATACTGCTGATGATAGTGGTGGTGGTAATGGTCTCTCCTGGAACTCTGGATCTCCAATCCTGCATGTAAATAGTTAGCAATAAAGTTCATGTCGTAAGAGTTCGGATATTTCGTACATGTATATCCTAGATCGCTAGCGCGTTCTTTAACGAATCTCAGACCGGACAGTCACTGCATGTCCCCGTACTTAATATCGTTACTCTGTCGTTATGAGTTGCTGGAGTACACCGAGGTATCACTCCACGACTGTAGACCATTTGAAACCACCGCGAACACTAAGCGTAACCCATAAGGGATTACCGAATTGACCTATTGTTAGGGTTGTTTGATGTTGACCCTGGCAGGAGTTTCCATTCAATCACTGAGGATCACAATTGTAAATCCTCTCATAAATGTTCTGGCAGATTGCTAGGATCTGCGTAGGGCTCTAGAATATATCACTTGTGTTCTTATTGTTTGAACATCAAGTGTTGAAATATTTAGTCTTCCTAAGATATCTTTTGATGAATCTCGTGGCTCTAGACTCGATTTGTGTGTTTGATTTGAGTAGTCGGAGACTGGAGCGGTGTCTCCTATTTCAATATCAACACATCTCGTAGTGAGAGGTCGATAGATTATGCAGGGTTCCTTGTGAGAATGAAACAAGTCCTTTTGAGAGAACTTAAGTGGCTTGAAGGTTAAGTGCAATACGTCACTGGGTCCATGACGTCTTTGTCTTCAATACCGGTGTCATCTTGGAGACAACCAGTAGCATATGAATTGAACCGGTTTATGCTCTAAGTTGAACATACGGAGGGCTATTTATTTTCACCCTTTTCTTTAACTTTTCTTTTTAATTCTTCAAATCCTTCTCTCTCTTTTTCTCGTATTCTCCTTTTTTTCAATCATACCTAAGTACTTCTAATACTAACTATGGGTATTATCCTTGGGCAGATCCCTCCGGCTCTGGCGGGTCATAGGACGTATTTTTCCTATTCTTAGTCACCTTATAACTCCATGACTATTCCTATGTTTCCATAAAACCTTTTACTTGAAAATCTCTCAAAGTTTTTATGATTATAAAACATATTTTGTTAACACTTTGAGAGTTTTGTATCCAGAAATACTCCCCCTCCACATGTGCTTATATTATTTTAACTTAAATATGCACATTGAGGGTAGAGTTCGCACTTTCAAAATGATCGACTTTTCAATGAACAAGACCGATTCGAGACACGCTTACATCACTAGTGAACTAGCTTGAAATTATTACCCAGCCTGGTCAAGTCCAAAGAAAGTTTCTTTTATTGTTACATTCTACTCAGACAAGTCCTTTGTGAGATACGTTTACATCAATGGCTAGGCCAGTTTGAAATTATTACCCGTCCCAGACAAGTCATTTCGATTTTTGACATTTTAAAGTTCATCAATCCATGGGTTATATCTGAGTTGAGCACTTTCGAGATTCACGACATATTTTTAATCACTTTTATTTTTCTCCCCCTCAAAAATGGCATACCGATGTTGTTTTTGAAGAAACGTTGATTAAAATATATCCATTTTGAGGTTTATGGGAATAATTCAATAAGAACTTTTCGTTTGGAACAAAGATGTTTTCAAATACTCCCCCTCAACAAGTAAAATAACTTTTTGAGGTTTTAATTACGAGATGGAATACTTGTTCTTTTGAGCAAAATTATGAAAAACATATAAAATTTGATTAAATCTACTCAAAAGTAAGAATCTTTCGCTCCTTATATTAGGATTGAGGCACTGAAGCGTACCACATGGTCCTTTCTTTACAAAGTACGGGTTGTACAATTTTATGTGTGCACAAACCATTGTATAACTAATAATTCATAGATTTATCAAGAATATTCAACAAATCACACAACTAACCAATCACTCAGGACGTTGAAACGTCATGATCGGGAAGCTCGGTCTTCCTCCTACATAGCTTTCCAACCGTCTGATCTGATACCGACGCTTCAACCTCTGATCAATTCTTGCAATGAACCGACGAACGTCCCTTGATTCTGATGTATTCCATCTTTTGCCCTTGTACAGTTTCTGTTAGGTCACTAGTTTTACAACACAAGCTTACTAGAAAGAGATAGAGAGGCGGATGAACAATACACACACAAACACACACACGAAATACTATGAATGGTTAGCGAGAGTATGTGAAAGAAATGCATTGAACAACCAACCTCAAATGAGGGTTTACAAGAGTATTTATAGGAGGAAGCTAGGGCAACACTCCTAGTTCCCATCCTTTCTTATGTGGGCTTGGGCCTGCTTATGGGCCTTCTACATAAGCTTGACCTTTAACAAACATAAAGGCCATAATAAAGCTACCTATTACATATGAAATATAAATACTTGAAATATCGTTAGAGTGATTCCAACAATCTCCCTCAAGTATATATGAATGTAAACGGTGAAGGCGTTGATGTAATAGTAGTTGTGACGTCTTCGACATTCTTCTTTCTTGTGAGAGAATTGTCTTGATTCGAACAATCTCCCAAAGTAGAGAGATAGTTATCTTGAACAGCTTATGCTCACGCCGTAATGCTTATGCTTCGACGCCATCTTTAACTTTGTTCTTTGATTATTGTTCTTTGTGGTGAAAGTGATAGTATGTTGTTGTCTCATCGATCGCCTCAGTGTCTCGCTTCACGCCCAAAGGTCTCCACGTCCTTCTTCAACATGCTCACACGCCTTTGACGTTGGAAATCAATCATCGATGAAGTTCGTAAGTCTTTGACTTTGTAGATTCTTTGATTGATGAAGAATCATTCGATCTGCCAGTTGCATTCGAATAGAACTTCCATTAGTGATGATGTTGGCGTGAGCATGAGAAGAATCAAGACGATCATCCCGCCCGGAGCTTCCATAAGAAGAAAACATTTCAAACGGTTAGTAATAAGCGGTTTCCACTTACAAGTTTGAACTTCGAGAGTGTTAACAAAGATAGTGTGAAAACCCAACTCTAATTTTACAAAGGCCGCTCTCGAACCGAGTCCCACAAGTGAGAGAACGCGATGTACCGGCACATCTATAGTTCGATGAGTCGCCGAGGTACACCAAGCATCACCTCACGATCAGACCGCTTGAGACACACTCCGCGAATCCACGGGAGTTACCGGCGACCGCCGCCGTGGTCGTTTGATGTTGACCGGCAGAGTTTCCATTCAATCACCGAGGATCACGACGTGAACCTCTCATAAATGTTCTCGACAGATTGCTAAGATCCGTGAAGGACTCGATATGAACCATCGATGATCTTATTTGTTGATCATCAAGTGATTAAATGTCAAGTGTTCCTAAGAGATCTTTTGATGAATCTCGTGGCTCTAGACTCAATAGTGCTTTTGGTTTTACTTGGCGGAGACTGGGAGAGGGTCTCCTTCTTCAATACCACGATCTCAAGAGAAAGCCAATATTTTACGTAAGGTTCCTGTGAGAATGAAACAAGCTTCGTTGAGAAAACTTGAGTGGCTAAGAAGGTTTAGTGCATGCGCCACCGGGTCCATGACGACTTTTAATCTTCAACACCGTGTCACTAAGTAACAACCAAGAGATATGAATTGAACCCTGTCCATTTAAGTTGAATAACTGAGGGCTATTTCTTTTCACCCTTTACTTTACATTTCTTTTTATTCTCCAACTCTTCTTTCTCCGATTCTCATTTTCTCTTTTTATAATCATTCCTAAGGACTTCTAACACTAACTAATGGTAGTGTCCTTGGGTAGATCCCTCCGCTCATGGGATCATAGGACGGTTATTCCTAACCTTAGTCACCTTATAACTCCATGACTAACCTATGTTTGCCATTAAAACCAATGTATGTTAAAATATCTCTCAAAGGGTTTGTTAATGAAAACATGTTTGAACCACAAGGAGAGATGATGTTTTGCATAAATACTCCTCCACTTGTGCTTAATAGTTTTAATGGTTAAATGCACAATGAGGAAAGAGCACGCACTTTTGAATTGATCCACTAAAGATAGACAATCTCCGCGAGACACGGTTACGTTGAATAGTTAAAGAGATACATTGTCGCCTTTTAGGTGACAACTAGCTCTAATAATTACCTTGAAGGTGTAGACAAACCTTGGAAGGTTGTCAAACCCGCCGTAGTTCATGTCTATCAAAAGTTTCTCGAATGGTACTTTCTACTCGACAAGTCCTTTCATGAGACACGCTTACATCACTAGCGAACTAGCTTGAAATTATTACCCGTCCAGACAAGTCTTTTCGAGTTACTAATGCTTTAGTACCGCCAATTCGTTGTTTAAGTCCGAGGTACAGCTTCATTTGCATTTTGCACAACATATTTCTTATCACATAATTTTCTCCCTCAAAATGGCATATAAAATGTTATTTTGAACGCTTGAGAATAAATATGACCATTTCGAGTGTTGGGGAAGATGACCACTATGAACAATTTAGAACAAAGGTTTAATTCAAATACTCCCTCAATTAGTGATATAAACGGTTGAGGTTTTGAAAATCATATGGAAGTACTTGTCTTTTTGAGCAAAACCTTGAAAAGTGAAAGGTTTGATAGGTTTTACTCAAAAATAAGAAGCTTTCGCCCTTTTATAAGGATTGTGGCAATCGAGGCGCACTACGTGGTCCTTTCTTGACAATTACGGGTTGTACATCGTTATGTGCACAAGCCATGACATATATAATCACACATCCAAAATTATACTCAAAGTAATCACCGCTTTATGAGTCAGGTGGTAACTCGGAATCGTCCCGAGGTTTATCAATAGAAGACCGAGGTGGAGGAGACTTTGTTGAGAAGAAGTCCGTGGTGGAGGAGGTGGCATAGACGTAGATTTACCGCATCGCTTCCGACGCTTAGGTGCCGAGTCTTTATCCTTATCATCGCCATCTCTTGGCCGTTGGGTTGATCGGTGACTCCTTGCATGATGAATCGAGTTGAAAAGCAAGCAGACCTTCAAAATTTAGCTTCATCCGGTAAACGCTCCTGCATCGCTTTGACATTTGCATCACTAGTTTAGCGATTAACCCGATTCGCAGAGATCGCCTTCTTTGGCCATTGTATGTTTAACCAATGCGACGATGTTAGGGGTGAGTTGTCCGAAAATACTTCTAGTCACACCGGGACAAAGGTGTCGAGAAGAAACTTGTGGGTATGATCTCTTGTCGCCTTCTCCAGCCTTTTGACTTTAGGAACGATATCCCAAGGTACTTGTTAGTGTATCCTTCGATCATTTCGCTCAGCCTCTTTCGATGACTCTTCATGAACTTCGAACAAATTCCCTTTTTTCTCCATCTTGTCTTTCTCATCATTTAAGTCATCGAATTTGGTCAAGAAACCAATTCATTTTTCCGTAAAGTATGTCCTTCTTTCGACTTGTTGGATGCCTTTCACAATCTTTTATGAGTCTCGAGAAATCCAAGATTTAGGTGGTTTCTTCACCGATTTGGATGATGATCTGGTTGTCTTTGTTGATGGTGGTTGAGATGAATGAGACGTAAGAATCCGATGATGAGGAGACATGAGGAGACTTCATGTCCTTAGGAGTTTCGAGGTTTTCCTTTGAGTGTGTTGGACTGCCTAGAAGAAACTTTGTATAATCATCCTCGCCATCCTTAGACTTTTCTTTCTCGCCACTGCTTTCAAAATCATACACACAGTGTCCTCCACAGTCGTTGTTGTTGCGTAAGAGTGGTGGCACCGCATCCCTTATCGGGTCGATTAACCGCATCGGGATCCGGAGAGGAGCTGGCACCCACTTGATCCTCCGGCCACCCATTTGATCTTTAGCAAATTCTTCTACCTTTTGAAGGTGTCTCGACTTTGTGAAACTTCTTCCGTATGATTGATCCAGTTGCTCTTCTTCATCTTCGTAGCTTTCATCCCGACGCACAAGTGCGTGAGTCTTCCTTTCCTTTAATAGTTTGAGGACTTGGAGGTTTTGGTACCGAGGGATTTTCATCCTTTGCGCTTCGTAGTATGTGATCTCTTCATCTGTGTCAAGAGCCTCGCATTCCTCGTCCCCGAGCTGCCTTTGCGGTTCAAGTGAAAGGATCGGAGTGGCTTCCGAGAAGGAACTTTCTTAGGGGCGGGTTTCTTTGGAATAGGTTTCTTCTTTGGAACATTCCTTTGACTATCTCGCACTTGTGACACTTCCAAGACTTCCTTTTCTCGGTTCTCCTTACAGGTGTTCCGTAAGATTTTTCGTCGAGATGACCAACTTTGCCTTGTCTCGACCGCTTCCAGATACCTTTTGTACGATTCGAGCTTCGACATCTTCGCTAAGGAAATCAAAGACAAAGACCTTGTTTCTTTGTAGACGCTTCCTTGATTCCGACGGATAGAATAGGTTACGCCAAGATGTCGTGATTGTCGGGTCATTGAGCCTCTTGGGAATGTCGGGATGAAGTCCAAGTGCTCTCTGGATCAACAATTTAGTATATCCGATGTAGGAATCTTTGAGCCAAGTTTGTTGAGAAATGACATCATGTCATCCTAAATCGAGCTTCGATAGCGATGTGTTTCTTGTTGACCAATGCCCGAATATTTGCAATTCCATGAGCTTAGGTGCTCATAGCCACCGTCACGACCGTAAACGGACTTGGTGATGATCATGTAGAGAGTTCTCCGTGGTTGAGGAATACCTTAAGCTCTACGTGAGAATGCTTGGTGATTATTCCCGTAGCCTCGCCATAACCGATATTGATTAAGAATTGGAGAGTGAGCTCTTCAAGAAAGTGGCATATAGTTTGGTCGGATCGACATCGTGAATTAGGAGAATGTTCTTAAGTCTCGCAGTGTAATGGTGACTTGTTTGTGATTCGAGTCACCGTCACAGCTTTGTCCTTTGACCCTTTCCATAGTGTTCCAACTGTTGGATGTAGATATCGTGAACAGCTTGCAGAGCGAGTAAGCATGTTCGATAAGGATGAGTCCTCGTAATGTCAATAGCAATTAAACACGAAGATTCGAGCAAGTGAGGTGTCAAAGTCAACACGGAGATTGTTCTTTCCTATCTTCATTAGATAGCCATGAGGATAGATATCGCAATGGAGAGAACTTCAGTGCATCCACATTCATTTGTTCACCATGTCGTGATCTCGAAATAACATTAGCCAAAAGAACCAACATATCGAAGACATAATGTTAGTCAATGTAAGGTCTTATTGTCTAGTTATTGAATGTACAAGGATAATGATTGTTACGAGTCCTAAGTCACTTGTATGTTCAATAGTTCAATGATGTCGTGAAATGTTTCGTGAGTTAGTTAACTTTAAGTTTTAAAGTTTATTTTATCACTTATTGTTCACAACATATCGCATAATTTAAGTTTATTAGTGACATTTTGGATTCGTGATGATATGATTAGTTTATTTACAAGTTTGTACAAGTAACAATTCATCATGAAGGTCAATCCAGGATAAGCGTAGTTTTGGCAAAGTTATGCGTGAGCAGAATGATATATGCTTAGGCGTAAACTTACGCCAGAATCCTAACTTACGCGTAAGAAGTGTTACGCGTGAGGAAAAGGAGACCTTATGCGTGAGCTTATGCGTAGAGCATATATTAACCTTACGCCGTAAGGCTACTCGTAAGAGTTGACCTTATGCGTAGAGGTCATCGCTTACGCATATCCTTCACAGATACGCGTAGTCCATTGTAGAACCTTACGCGTAGTCATTATGCGTGGGATTATTCTTACGCAGAACATGACTACGCCGTAGGGTAATCCTTATGCGTAGAATTGCAAATGACCTTGATTCTCGATTTTCACGAGTAACAAGCCCGAAATAGAACCATCATATCATCAATATTAACACATAGATTCATTTTAACAATGGATCATGGCAAGAACACATGTTACACAATTATGCGTGAGAGCTACATACGCGTAGTCTAAACCCTAATTCTACGCGTATAAAATCTAGCCATGGATTATGCACCAAAGTTTTTCTGGTATATCATAGATGTTGTGAGAGCTTGTAGACCAAGTTTTAACACTTTTTATGCAGTGAATCAAAAAATACCCAATTTTAGAACATTAAACCCTAATTCCTAATTCTGGATTAATTAAGGTTTCTGGGTGGTTATAAGGCATGGATATCATCAATTCATCATCACATAAGCATAACACAACAATATTTTTGACCAAATCACTTCTCATTCGAAAATACCCAATTCGACTCATAAACCCTAATTTTCAAAAATTCATCAATTCGTGTTTCTGGGTGGTTTTGATGATTAAAATGATATTTTAATGTTATTGAAACGTTTGACATAATCCATTTAACCACAAACACTCACATCACGATCGTTTGTTCATACGCATAAGCGTAAAACACAAAATTATGCGTAGACAATGTTTTAGCCGTAGGATTCACATGAAATTCAAAACCTTTTCTTAAAAACATGTTGTGAGCACAAAAACACTTACAGAATGAAGATCAAAAATACGGTTTTCTTGAATCAATGTAAGGCGTAGGATGGTTTTTAGGTTATGAGTAATAAATGAGAAGTGATAGTTAGGTGGGGGTGTTTTTTTTAAGATAACTTAAAGTTTTTGACAGTTTTGGTCCCTCCACCTATTTCATTTTCATACAAAGCCATTTAACTTCCATTTTGGTTACCCAAACGAAGATTTTAGGAAAGAAACTTGACAACACTCCCCCTTGACTTGAGAAAATAATGAAAGGTTGTTAATTTAAGTCCGAGGAGTGTCTTTGAACCAGAAAATGTACCACCATTTGTAAAAGAATCAACCGAGATATGATAACATGCAAGTACACAAATGTTTTGAAACAGTTAATAGCTTATTTTCTCCCACTCAACACTTGATCGGAAAAATACTGAATTTTGAAAGATAAAAGTGTTGACGGAAGAAATGTACTTGCCATGTTGAAAGAAAGATAGATTAGAGAATATTTTGTTGTTTTATCGGATTTTATATTTTTGTATTTTGTTTTGAAAATTTATTTACAAAAGATGTTTTGGTGTTTGATGTGTTTTTAAGACTGCTTTTAAGAGGTCATCCAATTCCTCTTGAGTCAAACACCTCATACCAATTCGGTGGACCAACTCATTAAACCTAGTGGGAGGCAAGGCTTTGGTGAGCGATCCGCCAATTGGTATTCAAGACCACAAAGTATAATTCAATCGGCACTGCTCCACGTGGTCCTTGATGAAATGATAGCGTGATCGATGTGCTTTGATTTCGAGTCTTGAATCGAATTGCACGAGATGGCAATGGCACTCGATTGTCGCAAAGACATCGGATTCTCACAAATCGTAACCATAGTCTTTGAGTCAGTGTTCTCATCCAGATGACTTGAGCACAACACGCGACATGGCTACGTATTCGCTTCTGTTGATGACAATATGTACAATCCTCTTCTTTGATTGCCAAGACACCGCTTTATCACCAAGAAATTGTAGAGCTCTCAAGTACTTTTCCTCGAGTCTAAGCATCCTGCGTGGTCGTCATCAAAAGCGATTAGTTCAAAACCGAATCCTTCTGGATACCGGATCCCCAAATTAATGGTTCCTTGATGTATCGGAGGATTCTTTAGCCTCGTAGAGGTGGGTTTCAGCTTGGTCGCGATCGATAACGGAGCATAGATAAACGGCAAAGACAATATCAGTCTCGCTAGTCGTTAGATACATGAGGGACCCAATAATACTTGGTATTTGGTAGGTCAACCACTTTCCCATGTAAATCAACATCTAACTTCTTGGTATGAGCCATTAGTGTGGCATAAGTATCACAGTTGTCATTCCAAATTTGTTTAACAGTTCAAGGGCATATTTGATCGACTCAAGAAAATACCACGGGTGATTGATGAACTTGCAGCCCTAGAAAGAACGTAAGTTCACCCATCATGGACATTTCAAAATTTTTCTTCATTAGTTTTGCAAAAGCGATTGAAAACTTTTTATGTGTTGACCCAAAATGATGTCATCCATGTAAATTTGAACAATTAAGATGTGTGCCCGTGATATTGTATAAAAAGTTGGGTCAACCGAGCCTTTGGTGAAATTATTGGCAATGAGGAAAGATGATAGTTTATCGTACCATGCCCGAGGGCTTGTTTGAGACCATAAAGAGCTTTGTTCGCTTTGTAGACATGGTTCGGGAACTCGTGATCAACGAATCCATCCGGTTGGTCGACATAGACCGCTTTTTTAAGTTGTCCATTGAGAAACGCTGTTTTGACATCCATCCGATAGACCGCCATGTTCATATGAGTCGCGAACGCGAGAAATATCCGAACGACCTCAAGACGAGCAACCGAGCAAAAGATTCTTCAAAGTCTATTCTCTTCTCGACGATAACCCTTAGCAACTAGACGTGACTTGTTTTGAGGACGCCCTTCAAAGATCCAATTTGTTTTTCCAAATCCATTTTAGACCAATGACGTAGATTCCTCGCTGGTCTTTCAACCGGTTCCATACTTCAAGACGCTTGAATTGGTTGAGTTCTTCTTGCATGGATTCAATCCAGTTGTCTTTTGTCATTGCGCCTTTAATGTTTTCGTGTTGATTAGCGGGGCGGTGAGTGTATAAATGCAATGTTCACCGTCGAGATGAAGACGTTGTCTCGTAACGATCGGGTTGATTCGGGTTGCCAATAATGTTAGCCGAGGATGGTCTTTGTCCATCTATGTGTAGAGGGTTGATGTTGGTATACATTGTGCGATTCGAGGGTTCAAATGGTTTGTTGAAGATTCCGCGACATCCGTGCAGCAGTCTCATTGGCAAACGGGTCAAGAACGATTTTGGATCAAAATCTGCAGGTGGGGTACTTCATTCGAAATATCATCACCGTTCATCATTGTTGGAAGCGGTGTGTTCAATCACAGTGTTGGAGTCAATCGATGTAGGTGCATCTTCAACAATGAGTTGTTGTAGCAGTGTATCGTATATGAATATTATCGGGTTGTGCGGCTGAAACAATGGATACACCAGAGCACGCTCATCAATATCGTCACGCGAGCAGGAGCAAATAACCTTTCCATTTGTTGACGAAGTTAGGAGGGCTTTCTTCACCGATGATGGGGTTGAGGAAGTTTAAACGGTTGTGTCCGGTTCTAAGTCATATACTCGAAGCCATTTCCGTAAGTTCATCGAAATGAGCATGAATCGCTTCCATTACTTCCTTAGTTTGACGATTCCGTTCAAAACCTTTAGAATTGTCACAAGATCCAATAAAGACTCCAATATCGCCTTTGGCTTTGAGCTTTCCAAAATCATCACGATCATTATTTGGATAGCAAAGGGATCCAAATACATGAAAATATTTGAGGTTCGGTTTATAGTTGTGACAAGCTCGAAAGGTGTTTTGTTGTATGCTTTGTGATCATAGAACGGTTTAAGTATATATGCGAGATCTGACGCCCATAAGTAATCCGGAAGTTTAGCATTGATTAACATTGTTCTTGCAGCTTCCACTAACGCTCGGTTTCGTCTTTCAACAACTCCGCTTTGTTCGTGTGTACGTGCAATAGATGTTTGATGTCGAATTCCCACTTTCTCATAGAATTCACGGGTTTTGTTAACAAATTCGGTTCTTTGTCCTGCTCGATGATTCCGGCGGTGTTGTGGAGCCGAACTTGTATTTTTGAGAAAGGTGATGATCATTTGTGGAGCTTGGTCTTTGCTACGAAGAAAGTAGACCCAAGTCCATCGTGAGTAGTCATCAACAATTACTAAGATGTAGCGTTTGCCATTAATCGCTTGCACGTGCATCGGGCCACACAAATCCATGTGAAGAAGATGTAGCACATGTCGAGAGTTGTGTTCCACCTTTGAAGGAAAATGAGCACGAGTGCTTTTCCCTTGTTCACAGTCGAGCAAAGGTGATCTTTTGAATACCGGAATCGTGGGAGTCCTTCAACTAGTTTGTGTCGAGCAAGGTTGGTGATGGTTTGAAAGTTTAGATGTGAGAGACGGCGTTGCCATAGCCGTGATTTTGTTGATGTTGCCTTTGAAAGTAAGCGGATGGAGAGGAAGCAACCATGTGTTGCATAGAGATAGTGTAGAGACTAGAATTACGCGAGCGGACATAAGGTCATTTCCTTGTAGATCACGAATGAAACAAGTTTTCTCCCAAGCAACCTCCAAATCTCCATCACAAATTGACCTCATCGAAAATAGATTGTGACCGAGGCCTTCCACATAGTAAACCCTGCCGATTTCGATGTTCCCATTGACATAATCTCCAGTAGCCCATGATGGTCGCAAGTGATCGTTCGAATCGACAAAGCCAATGAACTTTGCAATAAAGTTTGATAACGCTTAAGGTTGCTTGTCATGTGTGGGAACATCCGCTATCAACAATCCAGAAATGATCTCAGATCACTTGCATTACACGGGCGACACGGATGGAATAGAAGTAGATGTGGAACCCAAATGTTAGAGGGTTCAAGGTGTATGAGACATACACATTGATAATTTTAGGCATCCATTTAAATCCTAGTGTGTTATATATCCATTTCGCCATCTATAACTACTCTTTGCTTTTGTCTTAGTGAAAACACTAGGTGGTACAACATTCTTAGGAGGTGAAGCGAGAGCTCTTGTGATAGCAATGGTTGCCTTAGACTCTAAAGAAGGGGTTTACCAAGCACGGACTTAGAATGATTAGTGGGCCTAGAGGTATTCGATTCTTAGGATCCCGTAATCGAGAGATTATAGCTTTAGCAACACATTTGTCATGACAATCGAATTCATACTCTTTCGACAAATAACACAAGGTGCATCGATCAATATCAAAAGTACTTAACGGTTTAGCATTCGTTACATCACTATTTCTATTACATTTTCCGCACGCAACATCTATAGTGGAAGCAACATGAGTTTTATTCAGAGTCCTGGGGTGTTCTTCACTTTAGCATTCCTTATTGATCTTTTCTTAGGTCGTAACTTCCTATTCGTCGATTGAGTGCTCCTAGGCGGTGAAGTGCGGACGTTTGGAAAAGATGCAACTATTCTGTTTCAAGAGAGGAAACACATTAGCAACTTGTGATTTGGTAGTTGGAATTCTAGGTTCACGATTAATAAGTGTGACTGGTGCTAATCTCTTAATCACAAAGAGGCGGAAGTTGTTCATACTTTCCTAACATTTCCGTAACTTAGAGATGGTATGAATCGATCTTGATTTTGAGCGAATATTACCAAGAAAATTCATTACTTCTCTAGTGTGAGCAAGATAGTGATCAAGTTCGTTTGATGCTTCAAGTCGAGTCTTTTGAGTAAATCAAATATGACACCATATTCTGCTTAACTTTTAAAAGTTCTTGTTCATATTTTGAGATTTGACTTTTCAAAGACACGCTTTGATCATCCAGCTTGATCAATTTTAGGATCGAGAAGATTTTGCACTCAATTGAGCGATTTTCTTTTGAAAACTAAGTTGATGGTTGTGAATATCTTTTCACACCAATGAAGACGACATTTTGCATTGTAAATTTGAGTGTGTAATCGTTTATTTTCGCTTTTAAAGACTCGATCCAAGCACATTAACGGTGTTCTCAACAAGAATAACAGCTTCAACAATATCGTGAGAGATGTAATCGATGCAAATGGCAAGGCATGAAGTAACACAACATTATGGATATCAAGACGATAACATCTTCCAAGAGTCGATCAACATCTTTCTCAATGCTTTTTTTGCGTTTGTGTTAGAAATAGATGTTTCGCTTTTCTCGAAACGTTTTCATTACCCCAAGTTCCTTATGAAAATCCTTTTCCTGAGCAATTGCACAACTTTTCAAGTTTTTAACATTTGGTAAAAGATTTTTCCGAAAATGTCTCTTTGTTCTCGCCACAGAGGCGATTGAAAATGTTCAACTTTGATTTCGTGAGCGATATTCTATCTCATGTTGTAAAACTTTGAGGTCACCCATGAAAATGTCAAAATATCAAGGATTTTTCGATTTTCGTGTTTTGAGTTTACTTCACTAATGGAAGGTAAAGGACCATAAGTTTGTGCAAATTCGCTTTGGGATTAACATTAGAAGACTGGTGTTTTGATGATAACCCTTGGTGTGTTAGAAGAATCAGTTGGTGTGACGAAGTGACCGCGCTTTTATAATTAAAAGGTTTGTTGTAAACAACATTTTTAATTTTGATCGACTCTCGTCTTCTCGCATCTAATTCCTCTTGACGATGATATTCAACAACACTCATGACAAGATTATCAATTTTGTATTACGCCGTAAACTTGTGAGTTGGTTTGAATATTTTTAGTGAAAGCTTTGGTTTGTAATCACTAGATTTTTCCATATCCTTTTGGATTGGGTTTTAAGGTAAACTTTTCAATAGTCATACGGATTCACCATGTTTGTAAAAAACAGCTTTTAAACTCTTTAAGTTTGTTTTGCAATGAGAATTTCGTCAAGAAGGTCATCTACCCGATTCGTTGAATGCTTTTGTATGCGGAGAACTGCTTTTGACAATTTAACAACTCACCTTAGCTTTTGATTTTCCAAGGTGAAAGCGTTAATTTGCTTTTATGTTCGTGTTTCATTGTTCTAATTAAGACAACAAAGCATTCTTCGAGGCGGCTAGATCACGATCTGTCTCTAAATATTTTTCGTTTTGATGAGATTTTGCAAAAGCGGCTTCAAAACCTTTTCACTGTTTTCTTGAGTTTTGAAAAGTTGAGTTGCATTTGTAAGCATTCAAAATCCTTGGTTAACATGCATTTTTACTTTTAAGGACCGATTTAATGCATAACATTCCTCCATTTTGATTTTATGGTCTTGAATTAACCGAGCAAAATCCGGATGAGGCAATGATCATCTTGTTCAACGTGAGTCTCAACATGATCATTCTTTAGATCCTCGAAGTGCGACCACGGAGTCAATTTGATTATCAAAGGAAACCATAAGGTCATCTTGATCGTCAAATGTAACTACGAGGGTTAACTTGAAAATCATCGAAAGAGATGTAGAAGACTCATTTGAATAGATCCGATCCGTGCGGATTCGAATATTGGCGGAGATATTAGTTCGAGATATGATGATGGTTTGTTCGGTACACGAGACAAGCCATCGATGTCATACACCGGGCTCAGATCACTCATGTGCAAAGCTCATGCATATTAGCCATCAAGATAACAAATGATTAGCACTCGCAAGTCCTCCATATCATCATCGAGTGCGCATCCGCCATAAAGCTCGTTTTTGTCCGTAAGAGATCCACCACTTCATCCTTAAGAGCCAAAAGTAAGGCCTCTTTGAAATAAGCACGCCCCTAGTCCTTGGCTTTGGGCATGCATTAGCCAGTGTCCCTTCTCATTGCGGTTGTAGCATCTAAGACCATTTAACCGATTACGAGCATTTCCTATTCCACCACTTGAGCTCGTTGTTATTCCTACCCACAAGATTAAACCTTGACCACCGCCCATCCGACGACCATAATCACGATTCGAACTTCAACACATCCATTGTTCACAGCAGCTTGAGTCCGTGTGTTAGATGAGGAACGAATGCGATTGTTGGATTTGTTGGTGTAACGGCCAAAAGCATTAGAAATCATCACAAATCCTTGTTGTAATGCTTCAAACGGATCTGTTTCCTCGATCGCTTCATCGACATATGCTTGAGCATTGTTCTTGTATGGAACCAATTGATTTTGTTGAGGTTGTGATGTGAAGGTGTGTTTGAAGCGATTGGTTGAGTTCTTGGTTGTGAGGATAATTCCGTTGAGCATACAAGGCAAGTTGTTGATTGTCCGGTTGTGTTGTTTAGCAATTTGAGCACGGAGAATCCTTTCCCGATCAACTTCCTTTTCATGAGGCTTCAAGTAATCGTACAACAATCCATAAGTAGAATGATGCATATTCTTCGCCGACGGAGAAAAATGACATACTTCTCCATTCGGACCAAGACTACTCGGGAACTTAGTATTCACCGCAATTCTTGGCATGATGATGTTGTGTTTATCCAAATCATTGATGATATCTCAATATCGATGATGATAGGACTCTAGTGTCTCTCGGTGTTCAATCATGAAGTGTTCATAAGCCAAGTAAATTTTGGATTCCAAATCCTCCCGATTGAGTCTGAATCCTTCCATAAGAAGACTAATATGATCCCACATTTTTGTGCGATCTTTTGAGCATCAACACTACGAAGAATTGGGTTTGGTAATCCTAAGAGGATGTATTCCATTGCAAGTTCATCGACTTCATAGTGTAGAAGTTCGTAAGTTTAAATCTGCAATGATAGCAATGTTAGTTTGTTCATCTCTTGGTGGAACAGTTGGATCTCCGGCACAATGACGATGAGGCATCTCAAATGGACCTTCAAGATAACCTTCTTTAAGAACTTTCCATGTGGCTTCTTTAGATCACAAAACCTAAAGAACCGTATCACCCATTGATCGTAGTTTCCTGGAGTGAGCATTGGAGGTCTATCAAGTGATCCAGCTTCATGAATTGATTGTTGGTTGCTTAAAGCTTCACACATCTTTGCAAACCAAGTGGGTTCCTTCATAGTGTTCCTTGATGGATGTTGATTGAAATCATTTGTGTAGGTTTGAACTTGAAGGCTTAGTGGTGGTTGAACCATTTGTGGTTGTGGAATTGCACCAAGTTGTGGAGTATGTTGTTGATTAAATTGTTGTTGATAAATAGCTTGTTGTTGATTCCATTGTTGATGTTGTGGAGTTAATTGTTGTTGTTGTTGATGATTATAAGTGTGAGGGAAATAGTTAGAGTATGGTGGTTGAGACATGATGATAAACTTGTGTGGTAAAAATGGATCTTTGTAGTCGAATGAACCTTTGTTGATGAAGTGTCCTTAGGCGTAGAAAAGACAAGAACCAAGTAGTACTTATGCGTAAAAACACCAAAAGTTACGCGTAACAATGAGGAGTTACGCGTAGGTTTTAGCTTACGCGTAAGTAGGTAAAACACTAAAGTTATGCGTAGACAAAAGTTAGGCGAGAAACGTGGGCGCAGGATTACCTTATGCGTGAGACTTTAGTTTACGCGTAAAGTGAATCTTATGCGTAGGATTTCACGCCGTGTTTTATCTTATGCGTAATTTTAGGGTTTTGCCCAAATGATCTTTACACTTCACGGTGCAAAAGATATCCAAAGTCGACGATTTTCGGACTTATCCAAGTAAGAAAACACGGAATAAACCGTAAAATTGAAGATCAAACCTAGGAAAATCTTACGCGTAATTTTAGGGTTTTGATACGCCGTAGGATTACGTAATTTTGATTTTGCCTAAAGTTGTTTCTAAACCGGTTTTGTGTGATGAAATAGCTTCAATAACACCAAAATAACACAAAAGTGTGAAACTTGATGATCCAAAGCACTCAAAACAGTTATGCGTGAAATACACACACGATAGAAACTAGTTCAAAACAATGATCCACGATAAAGTTTGAAACTTTTTGCCAAAAACAAGTATTTTAACACCTTAAAACGTTGAAAGTACAAGAATCTTGGATTAAAAAGTGCAAAAAACAAGTTTTTAAAAGAGCTAAAGTATGCGTTAACCTTACGCGTAAGATCCAAAACCAAAAACTTCAAAAACAAATGAGTACACCCAACTATTTGGCGATTGATACCACTGTTAGGTCACTAGTTTTACAACACAAGCTTACTAGAAAGAGATAGAGAGGCGGATGAACAATACACACACAAACACACACACGAAATACTATGAATGGTTAGGCGTAGAGTATGTGAAAGAAATGCATTGAACAACCAACCCTCAAATGAGGGTTTACAAGAGTATTTATAGGAGGGAAGCTAGGGCAACACTCCTAGTTCCCATCCTTTTTTATGTGGGCTTGGGCCTAAGCTTATGGGCCTTCTACATAAGCTTGACCTTTAACAAACATAAAGGCCATAATAAAGCTACCTATTACATATGAAATATAAATACTTGAAATACTGTAAAGGAGTGATTCCAACAGTTTCTGATCCTTCAAGCGAATATCCCAGCCATCACGAACAGTCTTTAAGGTATCATCATAGAACTTGTGAATTTCTTCAAATGCCATAAAGCAGTTATGAAGATAGGCACTTCTGTAGATGAAACCAAATCCAGGTTCTTTCATGAGAATGTATTGTGACTCCTTGTTGATGTTGTTGAAATTAAGGAGTGGCTTGTTTAAGTTCAACTTCTTTTGATAACTTTCAACACCTAATATGAGATCTTCAACACTTCTTGAATTATTACACTCCTTATGTATATGAGAAGAGAAGTGATGAACGCCAACTGTAAATCGGTTGAAAATTGACGCATTTTTCCTTGAACTTTGAGGATATACATGTCCTTAATTTCGTTTAGATTCAACCTTGGAAAGTCAACTTCAGAGAATTCATACTCCATTTCATCTTGTCGTTTGACAACGATCTTCTTAATGTAGGAGTAGTCCTACTTTCTTGCAGTAACGATGGTCATGATGGCAATAATTCTTTGAGGATGCATGACTTCCCCCTGTGTTTGATTTAACCTGCAACTTTGGTAGAAGAGCCTTCGCCTTTCTGGCCAGTGGTGAATCCCAAACAAGGCATCTTTGGTGTATGTCACCAGTTCGTCAACAAACAAGCTAGTGGCATCTTCTTCAATGGCTTTGTTTAGGTACCTTGCAGCTGGAATGTTGAAGGTTAGGGAAGTTTCATATTTCTTTTCGATTTGACTTCCATGTTGTAAGAACTCTACGTCGGTGTTGAAGAAGAATCGAAATGGAATCTTGGTTTGTTATGGTTTTTCGACCATTAGTAGAGACTTGGTCTAATCAGTGTAATACGGTCTATGCTTCTTTGACGTGTGATCTACGTTGAACTCAGGATTGAGCTAATCGATATCATTTGACATTGCACGGTCAATGTTTTCAAGATGATACTCGAGCTCAATTCCACTCCCAAATATGTCTTTCAAAAGATTGAATGTTGTGTTCTTGATCCGTCTGAGTTCTTTCTTGTTGAGCTTCTTGACTCAAAAGTCTCTCCTTAGCTTCTGGACATATTCCATGGTTTGACCATCCACCGATTTTTGAGCGTATGCAAGTGGCGGTTGAGCTTTAACCAGTTCATCACACCATCCATATTCATTAGTTTTGTCGTTGTCTAGCCAAGAGATAACTTTTGGTTGCTTGACTTTTCTGCTCTTGGATGATGGTGATGGTCCAGATTTTGTTGGTTGTTGAGTGTCAGATTGTTCCAAATCATTATCACTGGTGTATACAAAGTGATCATCGGCCTTTGGTGTTGATTCAGTCTCCTTTGGTTGGGTAGCGGTTGGGGTTGACCGGTTGTTGTTGTTGAGATGACGAGCCACCATTCGTCTTCTGTTTTTATGCACTGGGATTAGGATCATGTTCGTCATCTTTTCTTGGTCGCTTTTATGCACTCGCATCCGCTTTGCAAGAAGTCTGAAGTTGTTTTGAAACCAGACAATCATAGATCACTTCATCTTATTTTGACATTTGACCAACTCTCCCAGACATCTTCGTCACTAGTTGAGCTATAAGTTCTTCTTCCATGAGTTCTGGGAGTTTGGTTGGCAGTGTGTGCATAGTAAGAGGTGTTGAAGAGATCACATCTTTAATCATTTGTAGAATTATTGGTTTCAACTGTCTCTTCAATAGTTCCTTTGTGACAGCAGGAATGTTCTTCATTAGGAAGGTTTCAACGTAGTTAATAATCAGTTTATCCATTTCTCCTTGAACATCTCTAGCGAGGAACTTTTCAATCTCTTGTTTTGATTGTTGAAATCCAGCCATTTGTTTTGTAAGGTCAGTGACAAGGTTCGTGAGCATGTTGACTTGTTCCTGAAGTTTGTTATCCCATCTCGCTCGAGCTTTCTTCACTACATTCTGAATTTTAACTTTTGCATGCGACATCAATGTGTTGGCTAGTTTCTTGACAGATTTGTTAGTAGAATTTGATGTTGTTTGTATTGGTGGAGGTGACGAATGAGTAGACAATTCAGGTATTGTAAAAGAGTCTTTATGTGGAGCAGAAGAAGATTCGGGGTTGTGTTCAGGATTTTCTAGGATGTAGGCATCAGTTTCCATGCGTAATCTTTCCTCTTCAGCCTTTTTAGCCTCTTCAAACTCATTACGTTTCCTTTCCTCTTCTTCTTCTATCGCCCTTTTCACATCATCTTCAGTAATCATCAGATTCTCCTCCGTGTCATCTTCTCGTTCTACAACATCAAACATGTGCTCATCATCTTGTTGTTTTTCCTCTTCTTGGGCCACCGGTGTAGTCTCACATTTTTTTATCGGGTTGATTAACCGGATCAAAAAGAGGTGCATTGACGGTGTGGGTTTCATGATGAGGTTGAGCATTGCTGCTTGAACCCCCTTCCCCACCGGGTTGATTAACCAGAAGAGGGGATGTAACATCCCGCCTACTCAGACCACAATATTATCCACGTTGCCTGTGCTCACGCTTTGTTTTGTGGCCTCATTTGAAGAGTTCCGGCAGTCACCCAAGCCAATACTACTCACATGAGCACACTTAACTCGCCAGCCCTAAGAACTCCACCATGATGAACCACAAAACGCGTTGTGTCATTGTAAGGCGAATATTATCTTATGAGCCCGCGTCTCCGAGCCACACCGATGTGAGATTTGCCTAGGGTGTTACAATCACCCTTCCTCTGTGGGACTCATCGTCCTTGATGAGGTTTGCTCCACCATCTCGAACGGCTCGGGAGTGGCTCGATACCACTTGTAACATCCTCCTACTCGAGACCACAATATTGTCCGCTTTGCCCATGTGCTCACGGCTTTGTTTTGTGGCCTCATTTGAAGAGTTTCCGGCAGTCACCCAAGCCATTACTACCTCGCACGAGCAAGCGTAGCGCGGTTCCTAAGAACTCCACCGCGATGAGACCACAAAGCGCGTTGTGTCATTGTGAGGCGAATATTATCTTATGACCCAGCATCTCTCCGAGCCACGCCAATGTGGGATTTGCCTAGGGTGTTACAGGGGAAGGTGGTTGTGTCATCCTGCTTTGTTTAAGTCCAGCCTTCAAATTTCTTTCATTGATTTCTTCAATTGTTAAACCAAAATCTGCACCTTGTTCTTCCTCGGTGACCAGTTGTTTCCCCTTGTTGACAAGACCTAATTCATCATCATTCTTTTCAGTGTATTCATTTATATCTCTATCAATATCGTCATATGAAAGACTCTGTTGTTCCTCCTCTTCTTCGTTCACCGAATCTTTTGCATGAGCTTCTTTGTAAAGAACGGGCTCATCAGATTCAGTTTCAGAATCATCAGCTGGTTGAGATGATCGTTATGGAGAAGGTTCAGGCTTGACAATTTTAGCTGGTACCCTCCTCTTTGTGTACTTAGGAGCAGAGGGCTTTATCTTCTTGGTAGTACTACCAGAGGTCCCAGTTTTTTCTCCCTTCTTAGCTCTTGTTTTGACAGATGTGGTTTCAGTGTCATCATCTCTGAATCTGAAACACTGAGCCTTAAGAGCCGCATTGTAATGCTTGTATAACTTTGATTCCTTGACCTTATCAGTAAGGAGACAATTAGGAAACTGAGCACCTTGCTTTCGAGTGCTAGTCCCTTGTATCCTGGTCATTTTAAACTTAGGCTCATTCTTGACTGTGTGTTTCTCTTCATCATCTAGACGACGAGGAATATCACTAAACTTCTCGAGAATGTTACTGATGATTAACTTTTTGTATATGTAAGTGATCTCGGTGCCTCCCTTTTAGATGTGTTGCATCATGTCTTCCCAGATGAGGCTTGCATAGTCAATCAATTTGACATTGACCATGCACCAGAATATTTGCAAGTGTGGTAGCTTAGGATGTTTATGGCCGCTATCTCTTCTAGAAACTGACTTGGCAATGATGATCTAAAGTGTTCTCCAAGGTTGTGGCATGTACTTGACATCAACTCTGGAGTGTGTTGTAATGATTCCAGCTGATTCATCATAGCCAATGTCTATTAGAAAATTAAGAACTCCTTCTCGGTCGGAATCCGATGATAGTCCTCAGGAGAATTCACTGTGGGGAGTAGAAGCACAGAGCACAGATACTCGATGTCTACACTAACCTGACAGTTGTGTAGGGTGTAGGTGAATGATTTGTCCCCTTCATTCCTTTGAATTGTGTTCCAAAACTGATGAATGTAGAAATCAGGGATGAGGCAGATTTTGTCAACATGAATTTGTAAGGGTGATTCAGCAGAATGTCCACAGCAATTTGGCAAGACGACTCTGAGCATGAGAAATGATTAAAGTCCACGCGAAGATTATTCTTGCGAATGACTTTGTTGTAACCTACTGGGAATATGTTTTCCATCGTTAGCTTTTGTGGGACATCAACGTTAACTTGTTGTGCAACCATTGTTGTGATCTAAAAGACATAAGTCACAGAAACAGACATTGAAAGACACAGTGTGTTAGCCTTAGTCTGATTCATTTCCTAAGTCCTTGTATGATGTTAATTTACATAGTGGAATAACAATTTCTCATTCTAAGTCACATTTGTCCTTTACTTTTAGTTATGATGTTAAGCTTAATGAATGTTTTAACTTTGAAGTATTAATATTACATTTATCACTTAAACATAACATTTTGAAAGTTTTTGTCCTTATTTGTTAACATGACAAATTTGTGAACTGTGTCTTAGTCGTAAACACTTGCTTATACGTAAGAATGTGACTTATTCGTAACATGGAGCCTTATTCGTAAACTTTCATGCTTATTCGTAAGAATAATCCCAATGCGTACGGATAATCCAAATTCGTAAAGAATCTGTCTTATTCGTAAATATTAGTCTTATTCGTAAGAATAATGCTTATGCGTAAGAATAAGGCATATTCGTAAGAAACTACTCTTATTCGTAAACATGAGGCTTATTCGTAAGAATAAGTCTTATGCGTAAGAATAAGGCTAATTCGTAAGAATTGGTCTTATTCATAAACATATCCAAGTTTACGAATTTTTTTTCAAGAAATTCGTAATCCACTATAGACTTCTTATTCGTAAACATTTCTGCCTAATTCGTAACCTTTGAATTCCTTAGCTATGTTCCTCAATAAACCAGGAGGCATCATACGAGGTTGTGAACCTAATATTCCATCCTTATGAAGTAGTTCCTTTTTCCTAGCCTTTTCTAGATCATAGTTCTCGTACAAGTCATTTATATCATATGAATTCTGAATTTTAATGCTCAGTTTTGACACTGTTTTCGAACTAATCACAGAGGAGCTGGGAGTACAAGTAGTTACTTGTTGAGGATTAACATACCCAGAAGTAATTTTCTTAGGCAAATACTTTGGAGTGACTGCTTTTGTCAAAACTTGTTTCGTATCAACTTGGGATGCAAACCGTGTTTTTGAAAATCTTGGTCGTTCAGATCTAAACGCAGACGGTTGTCAAAAAACTGGTTGCTTTCTATTTGATTTTAAAACTGGTTTCCCCAAGATTGATGGTTTTTCAAACTTAGTGTTCACACTATTCCCTGTTGCTTTTCTGAGCTCGTTCTTTAATGCAACGATTGTGAAACCCTTTTTCCTGAAGTTGAGCTTTGATTTCATCATTTCGGCCATCAAAGAGGCTGTTTGTTCTAAAGTCTTAGTTCTAGTTTCTTGGACTAAGTCATATAGTTCTTTGTGATGCCTTTTCAAAGTCTCATTT
The DNA here is from genome assembly GCA_022545495.1 of Chrysanthemum lavandulifolium. Taxonomy (NCBI): domain Eukaryota; kingdom Viridiplantae; phylum Streptophyta; class Magnoliopsida; order Asterales; family Asteraceae; genus Chrysanthemum; species Chrysanthemum lavandulifolium. The sequence continues at coordinate 128,983,968 of CM040245.1, forward strand.
TCCTTAAGTAATCTAGCCACACACGGTTTCAATTCGATGTTCCTTGATTTAATTACATCGATGTCATGTTCAGCTTTGACTATATTACTTTTCTCATTCAGGACAGATATATGTTTCTTCAAATTGTTGATTGTCGAGTTTTTGTCTTGAAGCTGAGCTTTCAAAGTGTTTATTTCAAAAAATTCACGGAATTTAGGAAATTCCGGGTTTTTACATGGTTTGTTAGATTGAAAACTTTCTTCCTTACTTTGTATTGCAATTTCAAGAGAAATGCAATGTTTTCAAGTTGTGAGAATCAGTTTGTAAGTTCATCATACATTTTCTTTTCAACCACATCATTAGTTTTGAAACACTTAATCTCAGACTCAGCCCCAGCCCCTGTACTTTCATGATTAGGTGTGTTAGTGTAGCTTAGTTTGATCCTTGATCAAAATTATATCAACAAAGAACGTTCGCAGGGTTTTGAATCGAACTAAAATAAACCATAAATGAAATAGGACACAATAATATACTCCACGGATGACATGAGAATATACTCCACGGATGAAATGTTATTTTGAAACACTCAGAATGTAGTATATTAACACTTCTTCTATTATGTTATCACACGACAGCCCAAATAGAAGTGACCACTTCAACTTACTACATGTTCAGATTAAACACACTACTCAGCCCACTTACACGTTCAGCCTACCAAAAATTAAACGAAGCCCATATAAATCCACAACTAACATAACCTTATTCTTCAAACTCGGTTTCTTGATCAGAAAACAAGTCCAATTCCGATGAACTCGAGTGATCAAAACTTTTTGTTCTGAAAAGCTTCCTTAACATATGTAAAACTTGCTCAGGTTCGATGTAAGGTTCAACGAGCTCTTTGTTCGAACTCCTGGTCATGCACTACCTGAAAACAATAGTTAAGTATCAGTATGATAGGTTCAAAGAAAGAAAATGAAGCACGAACATGGAATACGGAAAATAAACTTTGTTGTTGTATCAGATGATCGATACGCCGTATTCAAAAGATTGAATACGCCGTATTGAAGCTTATAATTTAACTAGAATGTATTATCTAAAATATGAATACGCAGTATTGAAAATTTTCAATACGCTGTATTTTAGATTTAAAATTTCGTTTCTGTTTTAAAAATTGAATACGCCGTATATACAGAAGTAGATACGTCGTATTGATTTTAAAGTTTAAAAATTCTGATATAAAACAGGATACGTCGTATTTAGAAATATGAATACGTCGTATTTGAATAATTAAATCTAATACACAGTATAAGTCACAAAAATAGAATACGCCGTGTTGGTTAAATCAAACAGAAGATATACAGCAGGTAAAATAAATGCAGAAAAAAGACTAAAAACAACTAAAACACAGAAATACTAATCTAAACACAAAATCTAAAATAAGATACCAATAAACAAGTATAAAACAATTTCACTCTCCGGTAACGGCGCCAAATACTTGATGTGTCGTTTAGTATATGTAATTACATTATCAAGTTTTACTATTTATATTTTGCCGAATTTACCTATTAACTAACACTAACGGGGCAGTGTACCCGATCAATTGTAGGTTCGTTAGTAAGTAGGGTGTCCATCACTAAGAGTGAGCGTTAACACTTAATCTACAGGTATTCTAAATATCTAAAAATTAACCTAATTAAACCTAAACTAACGCAAAGAGGATTTTCAGCCTGAGAGACTGACACGAGTTTTAGTTTAATCTAAAGTAATAAAGAAATAATTAATAGAATTAACACACACAAGCAAATAAACAAACGATAAAGAAGATGTCAAGCTCAAATGTAAGAAAAACATAATAACCAAGTTACTAAATAAATGACATATTTATTTACGTGTGCAATGATTGTACTACGTTCGTTGGTGGTTTTCTAATGAAAGCTAAGTGGTTCTTTTCTCTAAACTCGAGGTTTATATATCGGTTAACCCTGTCACAATCAACCAAACCTGCATAAAGTCTCACTATTGATTATAATCTATCTAGGAGTCAATTAGCAATCAAGCACAATTTGAGGCTTTACCAACTTATGGCCTAATAGTTATCTTTATACTAGTAGCCTATTATCCACTTAACCACTAAAGAAAACAGAACCTTATCTATAGTCCTAAGATGCTCGTAGTCTATTATTCATTTAACCAATGGCAGAAACGGGACGTTACTTATAGTACTAATGATCTAGTCATAAAGATAAGTAATATAATATCTATCCCCAAACTTTAGTTCATCATCCACTTAACGAGATTACAGGTAATTATGAAACAAGAATTTATCTATAGATCTAAACCTAATTACGAGTCTAGTCTATTATCCACTTAACACAATTTCATATAAAAACGAAACAAGACTTGATCAATAAACATAGATTTAGTTGAATGACAGATGAAAAACATAATCAAGCACATAAACGTATAGCAAAATAAACATAATCAATATGCAACGAAAGAATATACAATCGATATAAACAAATCAAAAAATTATATTGTCATAAACTTGGCTAATACCTACATATATTAGCCCATAATCTCGGTAATATTACACTAGGGGTGAGCATCGGGACGAATCCCGACCCGTCCAGACTAATCCGGATACCGACAATGGCGAAAAACCCAAACCGACTCCCGACCCGATAATGGTCCCGACTCGTCCCGAATCCAGATAATGGCCCCGAATCGGCCCGAATCTTGATTTTGGCTGTGTTTTCTCGGGACTGTCCCGACTCCCGACCCGTCTCGAATCCCGATTACCAGGAAAACGCAAACCGACTACCGACCCAATTACAGTCGGATCGGTATCGGGAAGGGAGTCAGGTGTCAGGATCGGGACGGGAGTCGGGTGTTGGTCAGGATTGCTCACCCCTATATTACACAATATCATATCATAACGGTTAAAGTAGAATTCATAAAGAAAATGATACGCTAACCAAACGATTATAGCGGAGTATAATGATTACAAGAGTTTTCCTATGGAATGAATGCACTTACAGGATCTTCTTGTCTTCTTAAATCGCCTAGAAATCATACTTTGTGGTTAAAAGCTCTCTGAAAACCGAATGTTCGGTTTTCAATATATAATCTTCGAAAATAGGTCGATACGATGTATCGGGTAAGATCATTACAGCGTATCAAGGTAACTTAGTGTGGCGTACACGATTATAATATTCCAGAATATTCATCAACTGCCATCCAATACGGCGTATCGTTGCACATGGATACGGCGTATTAGAGTCTTCCTGTCATGGATGTTTTGTGCAGTTAGGATTTGGATACGCCGTATTAGCTTATGTGCGTATTAATACTAAAACGTGCTTGTTCTTCTTGTTAACCAAAGTTTCTATACGACGTATTGTAGAAGTGAATAAAGTCAAGCAATGGTCTTAAATTCGTCTAAGTCTTAGGATACGGCGTATCTATCTAGAAAATGATACGGCGTATTGGTGTCAGATTCAGTTGACTTCTTGAATTTTAGCAATTTAGCTCCAAAACACATCATTTATGCTAACTTTCACCAATTGCTCGATAATAACTGAGATTTACATAAATAAACGATTAAGTATCAATTCTCATATAAAATGATATAAAACGAACAATATAAACGGGATAAATAACGTTATAAATTAGTCGTTATTTGATGTCATCAGACACTATAATAGAAATTGTAAAACATTATTGATGTGACGATTTAAATCATTTTAAGTGCTGGCAGATCCGGGATATAATTTACATCTTTTTTCTGCAAATCTATTCTTACATATTTTGCTACTCACATAATTTTGACATGTGTAAAAAGCACATATTTTGCTACTCTCACAATTCTGACATGTGTAAAAACTGATAGTTTAAATGAAATTTATTAATAAGTGAAACACAAATGTTATACGGAGTAATTTTTTTAGTAGGAAGATGGGTAAGAATAAAATATAAACGAATTTAGCAATGCCCATATATATAGCTTTATCTAAATATCCTTGATCAAATTTGTTATTACGTACAAGCAATGCATACGATTGATGAAACACACGTTAAAAGGGTAAGGTACCATAACGCCGACCCATGCGCTATGCTGATATGGACCGGCGTTATGTCGTGTTATGATACCAGGGTGTCGGAAAAAGCAACGGCGTTGGCCATCAAGTTATCACAGCAACGTATGTTGCAACGTACAAACTCTTTTTTTTTTTTTTTTTTTTATATTTTATTTAAAAGTGATATTTTCTATCTGTATATATGGAAGGAATGGTGGTGTACTGTGCAGGCGAATGAAGAAGACATCCAATGAAGAAGACAGCACATTTGTCTTTTTTTTATGGAGTTTTTGCTATAATTATATGTTCAGTCTCTGTATATTTGTTTTTGCTATGAAATGACTTTGTTTTTTTCTTATAACTACTTTATTCATTGTTAATCAAAACGTATTGTTTATTTTTAATGCAGTTTGTATTTTTCTTTAGTATTTAGTTTGTTTAAATAAATGGAAAAGAAGAAAATATTGGGTTAAAAGGTGTTGTTATGAGGTGTTATGATATATGTTGCACGAAAACGCAGTCGGGGGGCCGTCTCCCGTACCGGAAACGTTTCGGAAACGGGAAACGGCTAGAAACGCATGGAAACACGCCAGAAACGTTTTCGGAAAAAAGGAAACGTTTCATATTGACCGGAAACGCGAGGTATTGAACAAGAAACGTTTGGGAAACGTTTCTGGGCCTTTTAAACGCGTTTCTGGACCTGGTGTTGAAGGGGATCAAAAAATATTTCGTGAGTTCTGATGTTGGAGGGTTTTCCACTTTCCTTGGATCTATGAGGAAGATGATTATTAAAGATGAGGGGTATAGAACGAAAAGTAAATGTAAGATAGGTAGTAATAAAGATGAAAGGCACGTGGATGTAAGCAGTGTTTCTAGGAAATAATAACAAAGTAATGATTTTTTTTTTTATTTATTCAACTATTTAAAGTATTTTTGCTGCATTTGGGTTAGGACTTGGGACTAACACTTGTTACATTTGGGCTGTATAGTACAAATGTTGAAATATTAGTAATTATTCATAAAAATGTTATCCTTCGACATTTTTACACGTTATTTCTTTAAATTGATTTTAAATTCAGTGGGTTTTAAAACATTTACTATTAAAAGATAATTGTGTTTTTTTTTTATTGCAAGACGATATCATTTTTAGCTGTTTATGTTGAATTTGCAATTCGAAATTTATCTCCTAGTAATCTAACATTCTATTTCAGAAATAAAAATCGTCATAGAGATGGGTTTCGTAAGGAAAAACTACGCCCTTAAAGTCGGGGTTTTAGTTTCTTCACAAGCCACCTAACTTTACTAAGTTTAAAACCTTTAAAAGATAACAAGTTGATGTTGGATGTTTGATGTTTCTTTATTTTATTAATAATTATATATATATAATAAAATAAAATACACAAACGTTTCTAGCCGCATTGCTTTTGAATTTTGGGACGTTAGGCGTTTAAGACTGCTTCCGTCCCCTTCCCATATCCGCCCCGTGCAACATAGGTTATGATAAAAGATGATTTTTTTATGTTAATGTTGAAATGTTAAAAATGATGTAGCGTTGAGGTGCCGATGATTTTTTAATTTTATAGTGTTACTACCATAGCTTACCCTCTAACAGATCACTGCTGCAATTTACCACTCGGTATTTTTTTAATTCAATGTGAAGACGATCAACTTTGTGTTACACATTATTTATTCTTTTATAGTTACATGTGTCATTTTTCTTTTTTCATATATCCTTTGTTTATAACTCGAGAACACCGTATAGAACAGGTCAAAGACCAAGACATATGCGTAAGGAGTAAGGACCACTTACCACAAGTAAACCTAAAAGTCACTTCGCTACAAATCAATTTGATACAAACAAGTATCTTTCGACGTTGTTATTAATCCATTATCCTCTATTTTGACGAAAATCTATAGCCAAATTGAAATGACATTCTTGGTCACAGATATCCCATTTAAGCAATTCATATCCACATATTCACTCAAGCATTTTGGGTATGTAGGATCAATTATTGATGAACGTAAAAGGCAATTCATTACATGGTGTGTCATATTCGGTGTATCAATTATTGATGAACGTAACAAACATTTTTGATTGTTGTTGACGCAAAAATGTATACGATGTGGGTATATTTTTTTCTATAATTATTATTTTCGTGTGTTTGCTCTATGTTGTGTGTGCAAAATAAAGCTAGTATAAGTATGTCGTAGTCAAATAATAAAATGGACTAAGTATGTCGTTTGAAGCACGAACTTTAGGTGTTTACTACAGTATTAAACACTAAGATTAGGCAAGACAATAGTTAGATTAGGCATGCTAAAATTGAAATTTGAAGCAAAAACAATTAAGATTAAGCAAGACAATAGTTATAAGGATTTGCAAATGATGATGCTATTGAAACGGTGCAACATTGTGGTATTTAAATAATACATAGTACTTCTCGCAAGTTGTTCTTAAATGTGGTCGTTTATTCTAATCAACCGTATATGTGCTGAACAGTTTTTAAAGTATGTCGAGACAAATCACATTCCAATCGACATGATTTAGACAAACACGAGCCACCATCTTTCCACTTGCACCACCAATACGACATGAACCCACCACCTTCCCTCCATTCACTCTGCCTTAGGATAGCGACATTATACCCCCTAAGACGTTTGTTGTTTCTCACATACCGATTGTTAAAGCTTTCGTTTTTATGTTTTAACCTACTATGTCGAATAGTATTGCTAATTCGAAAGTATTGTGATCCATTTCTTAAGTTTATTGTTTACTGAATCATTGTTGAATTTTATCAGTTTCTGGTTTTAACTTTTAACAAACGTCGCTATTCTTTTCTCCCTATGAAGAAACTTTTGAGAAAATACAAAGGAACAAAAAACAAAAAAAAGTGGCTTGATTACCCAATTATCTTTTTAAAACTAATGGCAGGATAAAAATAGTAATGCACCAGCCGGGAATCGAACCCGGGTCTGTACCGTGGCAGGGTACTATTCTACCACTAGACCACTGGTGCTATTGTTAGCTTTTTAAGACATTATATATAAACATACTGATAAAAAAGGTCGTTAAAATTTTGAGAAGAATTAAGCGAGTTTTTTTCTTTTTTCTTTTTTTTTTTTTATATCATAACTCTCTTCACGTGTGAAACATATTTACTGAGTATTTAGAACATGGTTTTGTAGGTGAAAATAATAAATCTCAAAACTTGAGTTTTACTATGAATAAGATCGATGGACTATAGCGGTGACAACTATGTTTTTGGCTAGGTAGCCACAACATCAACATCAACATAACTGCATTTGCAATTGTATTACTATGCATGTGACCACTAACGTTTCCGTTTCCGATGTTTGCCGTTTGCAGAAAACATACATCAAACACGAGAAACGAGAAAGACATGTTGTGATTATGTATGTACGCATGATTCACAACTTGCAAGAACCAGTATTCATTTTCATTCTCAGTTCTAGAGTTTTTCAAATTTTGGTTAGACTACGTTAAAATTCATTATATATCGGTACTCTGTTCCACCAAATATTAATATTTCTCTTTCAAGAAGAAAAAATCATCTATTCATGCTATTTTATAAAGCATTGAATCCCTGAAAACCAAACTAATCACACCAAATTATCATTTGTTAAAACTGTCCTTACACAGTTTGTTCACTGTTTATTTTTGGTACATGAAAACCAACCAAATAAAACGAATACCGATAAAACCCACTAGATAATGCAGCCAAAATGTACAGAGTAATAAATTAACAAGTTAGACTACCAAAAAAATATCAACATATTATCGCCAGGAGTTGCTTGTATCATGTGATATTCCAGATGAACGACATTAAGGCCCCATAAGACAAAATAACGCAGCAACCATGATTATATATAAAGATATACATAACATATCTACACAATTGCTTATTTATGGGGGCAGAATGGTAAGATTGTTTGAGAAATATGAGAAGGATTGACATTTTTGACAGAAGTGCAAATAGAGGATCAGGGAAAAGAGAAGGGTACAATTAAAATAAGAGAAAATTCCAGATTTGGTCGGATTGGGCCCATTACCATATAGGGACGACGTTTTTTTTTTACCAAGTCATGGACCTAGGGGGCCCAATCGGTCCATTTCTGGCATTAGCTCTTAAAATAATTACTCTTCCTTTCATGGTTTCGTCGTCACGGGTCAAACTTTCTTCTACTCTGGTACTTTTAGATTGGCTGGTTTTCCAAGAATCTTCTCACATATTTGTCATTAATCTCAAACACGAAGCTCATCCCCCTTATCTACCAATTTCAAACATCAAACACGTTATTTGTGTATCAAAATTATAAAAAAATGAACCAACTAATATGATGCAATAAGTGATGCCAACATGCGCCTATTACTGAATTCATCCGACCAAACACTATCCGGTAGAGGAACAAGTAAAATAAGATACAGTGATACACACATGACACATATAAAAGTAGAGGTGGCAACATGGGCGGTCGGATAGGTTGGGTATTGAGTCGAAAGAATGACCCAAGAACAATGTTTTGCCCGTTTAAAAAAACTGAATTAAGATAGCATAACCAAACCAATACACTCATAACTTCATAAGTAAATTGGTTGAACTTACCACCTCTAATGGGGATTTTCTGGAAAATGAGATGTCGCACATTACTAGTCAAATAAAAAAGAAGGGGTCAAACAAAAAATGAAGCTACACTGTAGGCATGAGACACTTCAGCTTAACGGCATATACTAACTACTCTGAGCACCTACACTGTCATGAGTAGCGAGTACAGGTCAAGGAAACTTAGACTACTAGAAGCTAGGGACACTGAAATAGCATGAAGTTAATTTGTATACTTATAATCTTCTGTTATACTAGTATAATCTAAAATTAGAAAGCATGATTACCTCAATCAAACAGCTTGAACCAAGTGCAACCACTTGACCATGAGCAACTTCTTTTCCATTTAATGAAATTGAACTCGCCCCAAGGTTTTGAGACTGAATGATCCATCTGTTTCCAACTTTATAATAGCCTGAGTAGATAAACAAGGTACGATTTACATACTATCCATCTATACAGCAAGAAGATATAAAGATGTATGTATCAATCTATACAAACTCACAGCCTGTATATCTTAAGCAACGATGAAGTACGTGTCATATGTTCAAGAGTACATTGAAATACGCATGCTATCCAGGTTCTAATTGGATACTACGTTTAATGAGCTGCAGTGCTTCAGAAGTTCAACTTTCTATGGGAAGTTCAATTTATTGACACATCTTAAGATTGCTTTTACCATTATACAATATCTTTGATGAAGCAGAAATTATGTTTTTGTTTTCTATTATCTGAATATAGCTATAACTGATTTTATTGATCAAGATTTCAGTCTGATAATGGGTTGTCGTGTTAAAGAAACAGATACACTTGGCCTCTCTTATACTTGAAATTTTCACACAAAAACAGTATTTCAATAATTCTCACCTGCCGCCTAGAAATCTTGTTGGCACGTCCTTCTTTTCTTAGGTCAATATCAACCTCAGTGTCGTCTGTCGATCTTCCGATTGTTACCTGCAAAACAGGATTTTTCTTCTGTTTGGTCATATGCTTATACAAGAAAAGAAAAAAGGTTAACCAAACAAAAGAAAGCACCATGTTTCAGGGTCTGGGGTTTAATATAAAGAGAAATGAAGATAAAATATGATTAGTGTATCATCTCACAGACCATATCAGGCATGTGATCATTGGCAACTGAGTTGAAAATACTAAAATTGTTTTGACCTACTTACAAGTGATAAAAGTTCTACATCGGATCAAGATATAAACCAAGTTTTTACCTATGATGTGTAGCATCCTCAAAAAAATTATTCAGACCACTGACCCCAGGTGGGACGGTGGTTGCCAAATCCTTAACAAATAAGATGTGAAGTTAGAACTTCATGGTCTTATTAAAACTACAGATGGCAATCTTGACCCGATTACTTATGAGGGTCGATTTGGGCAGTCCTGAAGGTACATATAAGTACTTGTTTGTTTAGGCCGCTAGCTATTATGGGAGAAAAAAAAAATTGTAACCAGTTGAATGATCTTAGAAAGTAACCGTGCCAATATCTGTATGATTCCTTTCTAGAAGCCTCAATAACGCTTAGCATACTGAACAATTGCTTTGATCGGTAAGTGCTCTTATATAAATCCTAGTTTTTTGCCTGTTAATCAGCCTATGGTGAGCAAGATGTGATTAAGATAGCAAAAAGCTCAAACTCGTCATCATGTTTGTTCTATTGTTTCTTTTCTATGTTAAATGTATGTGTATGCCTCTACGTGTTCGCAACTTTGCATGTTGGTACGACAATTAGAAACTGGGTTATTAGAGGAAGTTTGGAGTTGTGCACCCTTTAGATCACCGTCACAAAGACCTTACTCTTCCATTCCCAAAAACTTCATACCGCATTAGCTCAAGTTTTGGACTATATTCAAGAACATGCTTAGCCTATTTGGTTAAAGTAATTTACATGTGGTGAACGGAAGTAAACTATAATAGCTTAATCAACCAATGCCAACTCCATTAAACCCGAGTCAATAATGTCTAGAGTTGACAAAACATTCTAACATGAGTGTATTAACTTTCTTCCAAAACAAAGAAATTAATCTGAATCTCCCATACCTCAGCTTTCCTAATGTAGTGCTTCAAACGGCGGCCATAAAAGATGGCAAGGGCTCCTTGAGATGACATGGCTCTTTGGAATGAAGAACGAGCAGCCTGCTCCAGCCTCATGATCATTCTTTTAGCACTCTCATTTTGATACCTTGCAACTGCAGATTGGCACAAAATCAATAATCGCCAAAAAAAAGAAAGCGAACAATAACTGTCTATACCATACACTATGCAAATCTCTAATGTATCAAATAAGCTTTCATCTAGTGAAATTTCATCCTTCACAAAAAATTTAATCATTTTTATCACTGTCATTAAGTACGTTATCCATTTCTACCAAAAAATCAAAAATAAAGGAGCCAAAAATCATAACTTGCTCCATATTTAGTTTGCACCAAAGCTCTCACTGAATGTACACAACTAACAGCTCATTATTCATTAAGGTATACACAGTTATATTGGTGAGGTTGATAATAAGAAACTGACTAAATTTATAATCAAAAGCATACCTTCACTTGTGATACATGACTCTTGAGCATCGACCAAGTCCATTTCAAGTATCTGAAAGAACACATACACGATAAACGGGGAAACCTCAAAATGAAATGAAAATCAATATATAAACAGCGCGAGTTCAAAAAGTTTACCATAGCTTCAACATCAGAAAAGTAAGGTATGTCACCATCACTATCAGAGTTGTTATGGTCATCAATATAAGGATCATCGACTGATTCTGGATCAATCATTGTGACAGAGCCAACTTCAACAGGTAATGGCATCTGGTTGTACATAGCCGGGCTGCCCAAACCCTGTTTAAAATGAAAAAAAGGTTCAGAGACAAAGTTGTAATAGCATATTAGTGATAGAATCAGATCGAACTATTTGCAATATGAGATGGGAGTTACATTACCCGAAGTTCAACTTTACTAGCATCTTCCTCCAGCATTCCATTCCCTCTAGATTCCAGAGCTACATGCATGGGCCTAGTTTGGCTAGGTATCCTAATATTGTTAGGCTTCCCCGGAAGTGGCACCATATATTCACCATCAGGTGACTCCCGTTTGAATGCACAGCCAACAAGTGGGTGGGATTTAACAAATTCAGGTAAGGCCTTTGATCCAACTGTATGTGACCGCATAAAAGATGGTGCAGCATCTTTCCCTTTTCTTACTGTAACTAGCCCCTGTTCACTATCCTTCTCACGGGATGTGGAGGGTAATGGATCAATAGAATCTGTAGCATTTTGCAAGCCAACAGTAGAAGCGAACTGAGTAGATGGATGAATCAGTAAGAAAATATCATCGTTGCATGGTATATCTGGGTCTTCTCTATTCAAAGTGCAAATAATTTTCCCTTCAGTAAGCTGAAGAGAATCAGGCTGTGATACTGATGTCGATGGCACATCAAATTCCTGATAACAAACATTATGCTGATCACTATGAAATGAAGAATCTTTTCGTTCTTCTTGACATGGAATACTGGGAATAGCTAGGTTAGAACTAGCAGCTAATGATCGTAGCATCAGCCCTGCACAAGTCAACGTCTTGTACGTTCTTGGAGAATCCAGTAAAAGTGGATTAGAAACATCATGCATTGTGTCTTTCACATCAGTATCCATGAAAGAATATCATCCTCATTTGAGAAGTTCAGAAGCGAATCTGTATATTCACCCTCCTGAACACCACCAGGATTGTTAAAACCAATGGGACTGCTTCCTAAATGGGATTCCTGGTGGGGCCCATCAAACCCTGGTGAACCTTTAGTCTCCCTTATGTGATCACAGTCCTCCGGAAGTGCTAATGTTTCTTCTGGAACCTGATGACTTTGTGCGTTGTTCTCATCAACTGGCATATCAGGGGCAGAAACATCTTCTAATGTCTTCCAAAGAGGCAGCCTTGTTGATGGAGATGAAAATCCCAATGTGTGAAACGAAGCACTACCATCTGAAACAGGGGAGTGAAAATGCTGCTTCCCTCCAAATCCAGCTGATTTATCAGTTTTAGGAAGCTTTTCAATGGGAGGAGCTGCAGACGGACCTGTCTCCTCAACACAAGTGCCATTTTTTATTTCATTATTTGAATCAAACGAACCCATTAATTTATTTCTTGAAGGGGAAACATCTTGGGTAAATTTATACAAGCCACCTTCTTCCCTCGTGGAACCATTTAAAAAGTTATTGTCAACTGACTTATGGCTTCCATCAATATGAAAAGCATTAGCTGGATTATCAACAATATTATTGGTATTAGTAGCAGCAACTGTCCCTATTGATTCTGGAAAAGCCTGACGAAGATCTCAAAGTCTTTTCCTCGAAACCTAAATCTAACACAGCATTACTACCATGAGCCTCGTGATTATCAATGACATGGTCTTGAAATTTATGTTCTTGGTGGTTGTAGTTATGAAGGTTGCGTTCCTCAAAAACCCAAGATTTGGAGAGCTAAACAACTCATTTTTATTCTCTTTCGCATGGCATGATAATGTCTGGGATGCTTTTCTCTTCTCAGGGACCTTGTCACCTCCTTTCATATTGTCTAATCTGGATTTTGATGATGGATTAGTACCAGACACTTCAAGTTCAGCCATGCGAGCAGAAGCTTGAGCTGCGACCTCGGGATCATAGAAAGTGAATACCACCGATCCCGAAGTTCACGAAACGTAAATCTGCGAGAAAACTTTACTGCCCCTTTAGCAAGTGCTTCAAGAGAAGCTCCAGCCTGTAAGAAGTAAACCAAGCAGGATATTATTAGAAAATATATTGGGTAACACAAAGTATTAGAGTCATATACTGAACATAAATTGCTAGATTGGTGTATTATTTAGAGAAGAAAAATGCAAAACGGTATGGGTGCGTTAAGTTGGAGGAAAACACCCTTGTTTTCCACAAAACGGTAAGGGTGCGTTTGTAGAAAACAAGGAAAAAAGAGATCACGTTCAAATTTGCATTTTCCAACAAAATGTTTTGCAAAACACAAAATCCCCTATTTCCTAACTTAACAAGGAAAATTACAAAACAAATTTTAGTTTTTTTCCTTGTTTTCCTTTGTAACCCACAACCCTCCTCCCCCTTCTTCAAACTAGAAAATACAAACATCAACTAAACGCGTTTTCTATATTTTCAAGTGTTTTGTGGAGAAAATTTTCTCTTCCAAACTTTTACAAAACCAGAGATAGAAAATAAGAGAATTTTTTCTCCAACTAAACGCACCCCAAGTGTTTGCTATTAGTATAAGATGCCAAGTAACTTCATCACCCTGTTTCTTCCATAACTGTGACTCTTTCAATTTACTCTTTATGATGGTCCAGTCTCTAATGATGGATTTCTACATACTATCTATTAAGAGATATTTTCATATTGCTAACTCCTGATATGTAGCTTTCCTCTTAAGTAATACATCTACACAATTCATTTTTCTACGGTCCATGTGATATTTTTGGTCATCTCAATCTAGGGACTCGTTTTATCACTTTCATGTGTACCTGCACCAGGTTAAATCGTTTATTTGCATTATAATAGTTCGATGTGAGTTGTATTTTCTTTTTTTTTTGTTTCCCTAATACAGTCAACACTCAATCTAATGTAGGAAGTAGGAGCTATGAGAGTAATAATAGGTGGTAAATAATACATTGTACTCTTTGTCTCTATACCTTCAAAAGGAGAAGTGGAAAAGATTCATAAATTCCTATTCCTCTTGTAGAGGAACGCCCAATGACAATGGGTTACAAGAGAAAAATGACCCTTAATTAAAAGAAGGATCAAAAGCCTTTTTTTTGGCTTATTTCAACCTATTTCTGTCATTCTGTAATATTTTTGCTCGAGTGTCTTAGCTTCCTTAGTTGACCTAGATTGTCATTCGCCTGATGCCCTGATAAAGTTTTTTTTATGGTAAATTAGATCATCACTATTCCAATTTGTTGTACAACTCACGTCTCTTAAAATTAATTCTTCTTGTCATCAATAATTAGGGGCAACAACTATTTTACTGTTTAAAAAGACACTGCAAGAGCATTTTGAAAACGTGCTATCCCAATGCATTTTTTAAGTACTCTCAAAACCTATTATGGATGTTGTATTAATACCGTCAGTATGTCTCATTTGTCAAAGCCCACTCTCAAAGTTGTGATAGATTAGGTCTTACAGTCGTCAAGAAAAGTTACATAAAGGTCCCATAGGCTTTGGCATAAATCCAGAAGCTGATAGTGTGGTTCAACTTTCGACTAAAAAGACTATCAGGTTTTGACGATCTCCCTGGGCATGATTTGGGGATTCAACAAAGTAATGTAAGTTGGCTACAGATATAGAGGGGCTCCTCATACATTATTTATATGAGAGGGAAGAACAACATGTATGTAGAAAGAGAATACTAGATTAAGAGTAAGCCGGACTGCTTACTAGGATTTGCTAGGTTTAGGGAAGGAGTTTGTATAACAAGCCTACAGAGATATAAAAACTAGCATATAGACTAATAGAGTAATAGACAATCCAAAAACCATGGACAAGGAAAAGTCACAGGCGAAAAGAGATAAGCTAGTAGACACGGGCATGTATGATGGAGGTGATGAAGATGGTCTAACTGACACACACAGGAACATCGTACTGACTAAATTTGGCCATTTTATGCAGAAACCCACATGAGAGGGTAATTTTGATGCGGGAATGAGGATCTTGTGCCGTTTAAATTGTAAACATACTAATGGAAATATATGTTTTAGGCCAGGGCACAAGAATACACCTTAAGCATAAATAGATACATATGATATAGGTATTAGTGACCAAACATTAAAATTTGAGTATTACATATTTCGTGGAGAAATTTAGGTGGGTTGGATAAATAGAAGACAAATCTCTAATTTCGTAGATAAAGCTTAGATGATCTTAAGATTAATGGGACACAATCATTATTACAAAAATATATCTACAATTAAGATTGCTTATATTCGAGCCCAACATGCTGAGACTAGGCACTTAGAAGTTGACAACACATTTCATACAGATAAGCTCGAAAGTCGTTTCAGCTTTATCAAGAAAATATCTTGACAATGAGTTTGGCGAGTTCAAGTTCCAAAAAGTTATTTGGGAATTAGGGGTGAAATATATATATAGTGTCAGATATACAAGATTGCCGATTCCAAGTATTTTAACTAAGCGTGGTCAATTTTCCAATGATACATTAGCAATCTAATGCGTAGAACTTCATACTTAGATTCGAGATCATCTAATGTGAAAGAATTTCAATTTCTATAAGGATAACCACCCGCCAAAAAGATTCTGCCTCACAAAACTACCCATCCGCTTCTTTTTTTTGGATAACCATGGTTTCCGACTAATCCACGGGGATTGAGCCAACCGCTGAGCCCTACCCTTCCGGGTAATATTCATGCACTGATGAAGGCAGGTAAGGCGTCTGGACTGCTCCGAATTTATTAAAGCAAGTTCCGTTCACTTATACGGATGCGTCTACTTCTCCTAACCATAACTATCACATACGCACACGCACTATAACCGCATGCACCAAATACAAATTAATCCACATATCAATAAAAATAACCGTCATCTCGCGCATAACCATATATTAGGGCTCGTAACCAATAATTTTGTTAATTAAGCCATTTCCACTAATAATAAAAACTTAATTAGTCATATATCCTACTAATAGTAACCTAACAGATCTCAATTAATAACATAATCACCAAAAAATATATATAATAAAATAATAAAAATAAACCTCAATTGAGTTTTTGAGCAATAAGTCATCTTCAGGTATCCATTGAGAAGAAACTGACGTCATCTTCTTCTGAACTGAAACCGAAACCCTAAATTCGTTACACGTGTTCAATTTGTGTGATTCTGTTGATGATTAGGTATAACTGGAGGTTAATTTGAGGATTAAACACATAGTTACACCGTTCACTGCGTGTAATTTGTTGATTTCAATGAGTTTTTTTTGTTACTAGATAGGGGGGAAGAAGGGAGTGGTTTTTGCTGCTTTTAGTTTTATTTTTTTGAATATTTTACTTAATTGTTACTATTAAATATATGGGAATTGTTTTTTCGATTTTTATACTCTTCAGTGATTGAATATGTACATCTGTACTTTTTTTAACAAACACATAGGTCCAACTATACTAACCATGTTTTAATTTAAAGCTTTTGTCACGGGAAGGTGGTATTTGATTTCGACTTAATTGACTTAAAAAAAAAGAAAACTGAATTAATTAAGTTATATAAGAACTATTTGTTTATAACTTAATAAAAAAATGCTAAAAATATTAAGTATTAAAATTAAAGTTATGCGTTAAGTCATCTCTTAATTAAACACGACTTAATAAAAACAAACAAGCCCTAAAAGGACATCCAGCTCACTTTCCCGCTTCGTTGATCATTCGCACGTCGTAACAAGAGTTGAACTTTTGCATATGTCGTTCAGCGTTTTCACTTGCTTGACATCATGTGTGCCGTTGAAAGTTGTTTCTATTGAACTCATTTCGACCGATACAAAAACGTATATGGTTGGCACTTTCAACTTCGGATCCTCAAAAGACTATGTAACACCTTGCAGTAATGCTTCCTCTCTTGAGTCCAGCGCAGCAACGACAACTTCCTCTTCATCGAATCAATTGGTTGGGCTCGGGGTCTTTGGATTTTTGATTTTCGCTTAATCGACCTTTTCCTTTTTTTGGAGGCGTGGGTGTCTCGACAACATGTGTGTTCGGTTTGTGATTGTTGTGATTGTTGTGGTATTAAGTATTAAAAGTTAAAGTTTAAGGTGCATTAAATTGGTTATTGATAATGAGATATTAATAAAAAAAAAGCAACATTTCTTGGCTCATTAGGAGCATATGAATTATAAGGCGTGTTTTATAATAAAAGTATTGTTATTTCGCTTTTTCTTTTTTATAACTTATAACTTAATACAAAAATAATTTTCTTTCATCACTCAAGTTATAAAACACCTCCTACCTCACACTTTAATTCAATAAAACAAAAAAATGCCCTATAACTCGGCGAAAATTTAGCGTGAGGCCTTATAACGTACTGGGAGTGTGGGGTCAAGTCATAAAGCTCACCAGTTCGAGCAGTCTTTGAGGGTGTCTGAGGTGACGATCATTCAGGTCTTCAAAAATTTCCGTTAATAATTATATGCATGTGTAGACATATTTTTCACGAAGAAAAAAGTATTTAGATGAGAAAATATCTTAAATGGGTAATATGTTAGAACGTTTATATAACTAATTGCATTATATCTTATAAACGGTGACACTTTATATATAATATATTGCTTAACGAAAGGCTTCCTTATATAATTTCGTACATGACCCTCAAAAATTGTGTCTATTCGTGGGACGTCCCTGGCTTGAGTTATAGGGCTATAATTTGCCATACTGAGTGCTCTAAGTGTTATGTTCATCAAACCCACCACATCCACATCACCATTCAGCGCATCATCAAACCCACAACCACGTCACCATAAAACCAAACATATAAAAATATCACACTTTATACAAACAGAGCTCACAATATACTCCAAAATATACTCCACAAACACATAAAAATAAAAGAGATTTGTGCATCAGTTGGGTGGTATGCACCACCAAACCAAAATATCCCCATTGCGCATGGTTGGGGGAGGTGTGTAATGAGGATGACGCATGGTGGGTGGCACCACCAGGTGGCCGACCACCACCATAACGCCTAGTCTTAAAGTGTTCGAAAAATAAACTCTTCACCCCTTTTTTTTGGTAAAATGTTACAACTCGATTAACTTTCCTTCAAACTTCAAACTCAAACGATTACACAATGTTCATACGCATTAGTGGTAAATTATTATCACTTAACAAACGCATGTTAGACAAAAACCAAAAGAAACATACATCGAGACATTGAAACATGCCAAGCAAAAACATCCATCTTCTCTATAGCAATAAAATTGACATTAAATATAAAGTAATTAAACAATAATTTGATTTAGTTTTTAAGAAAAACTAAATTATTGTCTACCTTAAAAGATTTTTCCAAAACATGACAATTAGCTCAAAATCAAAGTCACTTCAAATATAGAAAAAACAATACACTTTAGCGATTTCTACATCAGTTATTTTGACACTTACATTATTTTATATATTGTATATAATTGCGTTTTATAAATGAGATAATAACTTGAAGAGTTATCTAACTTGTCTTTTTTATTTGTTTCATGTAATGTCTTGTTTTTTAATCAAAACACAAGCTTTTCAAATCTCGACCTTTTTATATAACCGATGACCTAATAATCGGTTATTACTTATGCGTCAACAAGTTATTTCCATTAAAGCAAAAATTTGTTTATATTACTTTTCTTTATTAAACAAAACACCTCTTTAACATTTTTACTTTTACTTTCCATATCTCTCATTTGTTTTGTATATTAAACAACCGCAACAACAAAACCAAATGTTTATCCACTCATTTTGACTCCTTTTTTCATACATTCATATCTTAAATACACAATTGTAAAGATGTTTTGGTGTATTGTATAATGCACTTTGAATCAACCTACAAAGTAAATTAAACTACTTAATAGTTGTCTTATGAAAATTTTAGATAATACGCGGAGTTTGTTTTTATGCCATACCTTAAAGTACGGGCTTTATTTTAAAATTTCGCCCAAGGCATCACATGTCATTCGAAATCTCAGGACCGGCCCTGGCGTATTGTCACAACACCCAATCTATATACTCGCTAAAATATTCACCTTCCTCACCATCACACTGTGGCACGAACATAATAGAGATAGAAAAAAAAATGAAAATGAAAGTGAAAGAAATAATGAAAGAAGGGCATTTTTAGTCATTTCACGTTTTTTAACTAGTCAAACTTGTTAATACAAATAAGCCGTAAAAACGTTTATTTATATTTTACGATCTTCTAATGTTTTGTCGATAACAAATATAAAATCATTTTAACGAAACAAATAGAGTACGTAAATAGTTTGAGTTATTAGTTTTCCAACACACTTGCGCTTTCACATAAAACACTAAAACAAGTATAAGTGATTTTATGTTTTAGATACATATGTACAACAACTAGTGTTTACATATTGGGTTAAACATATACTTAAACTAAGTATACTAAAATGGGTAAAAACTAAGTGTATGCTAAATTGGGTAAATACTAGCAAATGGTTTTGACCCATAACCCATGGTTTTATATATACCACTTAACCAAGTTCATTGTATCTAGAAAGAAAACCATGGATCAACCCATAACCCATGACCCATGACCCATAACCAAAAATACCCATGGGCAAAGAGGAGCGGACCACGGATCCCTAGCTTTGTGCTAGCATGATCCCTTGTGGTAGGGATCCGTGGGATCCGGGGAAACAGTAGGATTTTTCCTCTATAAATAGTGAGCCATTTCTTCATTATTCCTTACCCCTTTCCAATATACTTTCTCCCCTGAGTTAAATCTCACTAACCTTAGATCCAAGAGATCTATGTTTGTAGTTTTGCTTTTGTGTGATCTTTTAGGTTCCTCTTAAAGGCAAGGTCACCACCGTTGAAGTCGAGCAAGCTCAAGTCCATGAGTTGCCATGCTTCCTCATCATCAAGGCTATTGAAGTCCTTTTGTTGATGATCCCTTTCTTTCTTCAAAGAAGTATAGTGTTGAAGACATTAGTGAAAGATGTCTCAAGTGTCAAGACGAAGGTATTAGTGAAGGGTATCTATCGTCTATAGGATAAGCACTTGTGGTAGGTGCTTAGAAGTCAAGACAAGAAGCATTAGTGAAAGGTGCTTAGAAGTGAAGACACAAGACATTAGTGAAAGGTATCTTGTAGATCTAGTCAAAGGCATTAGTGAAAGGTGCCTTAGATGTACATTCGATATGGTGTGTTTCGATGTACTAGATAGACTAGCATTAGATCCAAGGATATTGATGTCCTTGATGATGGTGTAAAGGAGTAGATCTACTTTGGGATTAGTCGTTGGTGTAGTATGGTAGTAGTTCCTCCATTGCAATGAAACTAGGTGCTTAGTGTAAAACCCTAAAAATATAAACGCATAATAAGACTATTTTACCCTTGAAATCGAAATTATGAAATACGTAAAATACACTAACGCTCATTTAACGAAATTTAAAATCTAACTTATATTCGTGATTTTATACCTAACGAGTATATTCAAGTAATCGACATTGTACGACGGAAGTTAACGTCTCGCTAAATAGTTGGGCCTTGTTTCGTTTCTTGTAAACCAAGGTGGGCGTTTGTTTTGTTAGCTTGGACTCAAGCCGAGAGCCCATATGGGCGTGTGTTTGTTTGTTCGGTTGGACCCAAGCGAAGCCACACCTCTCAAAAGCCCTAAAATCGAATTTTGTACCACCTATATATACAATCACATAAACACAATTTGGAAACCCTAGTTTTGCCTCTTTTCTTTTTCTTCTCTATTCGGCCGAGCACCAACTCCCTTGGTGTCGAGGGTTTGATTCCAACAAGCTAAGATTCATTGAAGAAGACGTGGCGTCGTATCTTCGTGTTCATTCATTCGTTGTTTTTTCCTCATTTGCGTTAAGGTACAGATATTCTGACCTTTTCAGTAAAGGTTCCTTATAACGTTTTCTTTTCGTTAGCTTTCCTATTTTACTTATTAGGGTTTCCGATGCCATTGCTATGAACCCTTTCCGATTGTTTGACTGTTGCTTATCCGAACTTATGTTTTATTGAACCATGCGATATCCGATTTGAACTTTATGTTAGGAAGACTTTGATATGCATATTTGTTGAACCTTGTTATATTTGAATATGAACCTTATGATATGAGTTATCGATATGTTATTTGGTTGAACCTTGTGTTTGATTAAGACTGTGTCATAATTGAAATTTTGTTTGACCTAAGTTAGTTTGACACCCGAGCCAAAATATTAACTAGTCATGGGGTTCCATGTCCGTGTCGATGCACCTCGACATGACTCTAGGGCGATGAGTGAAGTTACGCCACGTCCCTTATCTCGTTATATGTTATGAGCTCAAGTTATATTATATGACCAATATATGTTTGTGGGGCGTATGGATGCATCCTAGATCGATCCATTATCCGATATGATTTATCTAGGTGAATGATGTCGTATGCAATCTGCGTCTTCATAAAACTCGGGAGCTAGCTACTCCGACTTATTTTGAGATTGTTTCTATATAGTTATGATGTTTTGATATGATATGTTCGGGCTCATGGTAGTTAACTAAATCTTTATCTGTTATTTCTATGTTAAGTATTCTGATTTTGATTCGGTATGTTCAAGTGTTAATAATTATGTGCTCGGATTATTATATGTTATTCTATGTGGTTATGCTTGTGTATGTTTATGTGACTACCATTTACTATGCTAGGTTATGATTAATATGTTTAAATATATTTCGCATGCTGTCATCTGATGTTATGTTAGTTTATCGTTATGTGAAATTCGTTGATCTGCAAGATGAATGTGCTAGTGTACAATTGAGTGTTTTGGAAGTTTAGTATGTATGATGGTTCGATTATTTTATGAACTTTGCCTATCGTTAGGGTATCTATCTCCTTATGTTTGATCCGCTATGTTAAAACTCTGCGATGTTAAGATTTGATCGAGAACTGGTTTAGCTTATGATATCTATTACGATAATTGCTAATGGCTATGTTATGTCTTTGTCTATTGAGTTATAGTTTGTCTCACATGTTTTACATACGTATGTGTGACTGCCATGTTTAAATTCTCGCTTATACTAAAGTTTGATATGGGAAAATGGTTTAATTTATAATGTCCGGCTGTTAACTTACTATCGCTATGTTATGCCTCTAGTTCATTTAATTATAGTTTTGTAAGGTGTTCTCATTGGTATGTGTGACTACTATGTGTTGACTATTGTTTCATTTGCTACAACCTTTGGTTAAGTTTATTAAATGTAACTTATATGATTTGTGTGAATGTCATGTTTACTTCTAGTAGTTGTTTCGCTAGCTTTGGTATTCGTTTGACTTATATGTACTTAAATTGCTGATTTATTGATTGCTGTTGATTTTGATGTGCTTGGTTTGTGTCATCAATATGCTATGTGTTTGTTCTTATTTGTTGTTTGTTCTTCTGGATTTCTGTATATTTGTGTTTCTGCAAATCCTCAATGATTCATTATTCTCGTTCCGCTATGATTTTGTTATTCGTTTCTTTGTTAAATTCGTATTTATGTTTTGTTTAGTTTTTGTTTTGTTATATCTGTTCACTAGGCTTTGTAAGCTCAGCCGCATTTCTTTTCCTGCGGCAGGTATTAGGCATTCAAGATGAGCTTATGGGATGGCTGATCTGGGTTTGAGAGTAGAGCTGAGAGCAAAGATTTGACCATAGGGATCTTAGAATTATTTTGGTTATTTAGTTATTTATGTTTTCTTTTGAAATTTTGTAAAGACTTCCGCTTTTGTATAGTACTTAAAGTTACGATATGAAGCTGTGTTTGTGATATCTTTACCCTTGTCGGGTTGGGGTGTTACACTTAGCCTAGTACCTAATAAAGGGTAGGCGGCGTTGTGAAGGTGTAGTTCACCTAAGGTGTGAAAGAACTTCGGTGGTTAGCCTAGCACCGTATAAAGGGTAAGCGACGTTGTGTAGGTGTGGTTCGCCTTGGTGTGAAAGAACTCGGTATTTAGCTTTGTCTTTGGAAAAAGGTTAAGCGGCGTTGTGAAGGCTTCTCCGCCATAAGGAGATTGGTGTAGTGTTCTGAACTCTCGAGTAGGTGACTCGGGGGTGGAGTAGGGCAAGGAAGGTGTCCTTGTAGCGAACCACTATAAATACTCGCGTTGTGGTTTTGTGCTTCTTACTCTTTATCTTATCATTACATATCTTAATATGCTTGTTTATCAACATCCAACACACACAACCAAATAGATTGACATAAGTCGATCTAAATAGTTTAAAATGAAGTTTTAATTGGTAAAACTATTCAACCCCTTTCTAGTTTTCCACAATTGGCATCGAGCTTCGTTACCAAGTTTCTTTAAGTATATTGTACTTTAAAAACTTGATCGATCCATAGTTAATTGAAAACTACAAAGAAGGTTTTTCATAAAACAAACACCATGTTTTTAAAACTATATGTTTGGATGTTGATTTGATAACAACATTTTTCTTATTTATTTTTATTATTGCAACTAATCTTCCTTGTCATGTTGATTAGTCAAGCTCATACCCACCAAGCTTTAGGGTTGCTTGGTAACAAGAATACCTTCCTTAAGAAGGTATCTTAAATAAAGGGCGGGAATAGTCTAAGTGACATTTCTTTGTGTCATTTGTAAAGACATTCCTAAGTGCGCTAAAGGTATGATTTTCTTTTACTTTGCTTGATAATTAAGTATACCTAGTTAGGTATTTATATGATTATCTTTTGTGCAAATTACATATTTTACTTGAAGCTTCATTAGAAAGCCTTTTTCTCACATACGTGTTTTTTTTCTCATATAAAGTCGTGGTATATAAAACTTATGTTTTGTTTCTTTTTATCCAATAAAACAAAACACGAATTTCAAAAGTTCCTCCTTCCCCATAAAAACTCCCACCGTCGACCACTTTATCAAACCCTCACTTTTTCAAATCTTCCAATTTCAAAATTTTCCTCTCATTCAAAAAAAACTTCATCTTCCTCCTCATTCCATCTCAATCGAAATCAAGAAGATCCGTCATCAACATGGTTTACATCGCACTCGTGCTCATCGCCCTAACACTCATCGCACTTGTGTTCCCTATGATGAAGTTCACATACGGAGACATTTACTTCGTGTCGTTAATCTATATTGGGGTCATATACCCAATCCTTTGTATCATCCTTAGTATTGAAATGCAATATTATTAATCTAGTTTATCTAGATTACTATTATGTGTTTATCATTTCTTTTGATTTATATGTTTTATATTTTTGTGATACATTAGAGGTCATGTATGCATGCTAAAAGAAAATGTAGGATAAAACATATCTCGTGGTATAAAAGCTGTAAAACCTTTTATCAAATCTGTTTTTGTTACTGATCCACGGATCCGGAAGATATACTAGCGGATCCCTTTTGTAAAGGAACCGTGGATCCAGATTCTTGAAAAGCAGTTTTCACGCAAGATTAAAACCACTATCTTTCTAAAAGTAATAATCCACTAGAATTTCAAAACCATGAGTTAGCTAAATGCTAAAACCATTGTTAATAAAAATCTAGTAAAACATTAGATTATTATAGGTTGACCATAAACATCACCTCTTATTAACCCATCACTTCTATAGGTTCAACTATGACGCATGAATACGAGTTTGATTTTTCACTCACTAGCGTCTACACCTCGAACATCTCTCTTGAGCCCAACACACCGGCAATCATGTCTATGGGTTCAATAATCTCGAAACCGTCACTTCCATGAAGGACGTGTTGTAGACACCTCTCTACAATTCGAAGAAGGTATCAATACCTCATTCAGAGCCATAGGATTAGAATGTCTTCTTGAAATCAACGAGAAGATATGTCGAAGGTTCATAATGGAATTCTTCCGTCAAGTCGAACTCGTTAAATAACGAGGATCGCTCTCTATCTCTTTGGTTTTACATCAAAACCAAAGTTCACTCTAACCCTTGGGCATTTTGCTCACGTTCTCCGGATTTCAAATCATGGACAATGTGCCTTCACCAAGATTGGTCTCTTGATTCTCTTCAACTTTCGTGAAGAAAATAGTCCATATTGTTCACACATACCTCTCCTAAGATTTAAATCGCATAATATGCAAACCTCGACCATATTACTCCAATCCAAACATTATCCATACGGGATATCAGAGAAGAGTACAAGCCTCTTGCTCTCATTCTCGTGAAAATGTTTGGAGTCTTATGGGAAATCAAGATATTCTTCCCCTTGTTGTGCTCACATGTTGTCTTGTTTGCTAACACAACAACCATACAATCTCGCCTACTTCTTCATGAAGGCGAATTGCAAATCTTCAAGGCTCCAAGAATAAACTCATCCCTTATGGAATGTTCTTGACACGCTCTATCACAATGTTATGCACTTCCATCCTCGATTTCAAAGTCCGTTTATGCGTACTTGTGAACAAGATGATGTAACCGCTAAACATATCTCTCATGAAGACTTTCTTCATTCTTGATTCCACCAATACCCATCAATCACATAATGATCCTCCTAGCGAAGACACTCAAGGAACCTAGAATAGTCAAATAGGATCAATTCTACTCTACTCATTATTTATCAATGTAATCCTATTTCTTTCATGAAATAAAACATCTTACATTCACTAGTACAAAAACGGGATTTGGTCACGCATGGTCGAAATGGAACGGCCACACATTCGCATATTTGTGTGGTGAAGGTGAAAAATTGACAACATTTACTAATTAGTCACACTTGAAAATTTTGATTGTGTGACCATTAGAATCTGTATTGCCGCACAATTGAACATTGTGTGGCTAAAGGTATATGGTGATTTTGTTTGGATCATTTAGCCACATATGAAATTGGAGCAGCGTGAAAATACAAGTAACCTTGATCGTTAGTCACATGAAGTAATTTTTGTGTGTCTAAATCATAGAGTCAAGTTTTGTCACACATTATTTAAGGGTGGTGATATGTTTTGCCAACTCTTTAGCCACATCCGAAATTGGAGCGAGTGACAAATGAAAAGTGAGGTTGCAACATTAGTCACGATATACATATAAGCGATGACAAATATATGTCACACTTGAACATTGTGACCAAAAGCCATATATGGTCACACTAAATGTTTTGTCACACTTTCGTTAAGTGTAGCCAAAATCCAGTACATATGTTCAAGTAAGTTAATATGTGTGTTTAAAGTTTAGTTTGTGTTAGCTTGCCAAACGTTAATCTATATAGTCACATTTACTACTAACACAGTGACCAAATGCCATATATGGTCACACTAAATGTTTTGTCACACATATTATTTAAGTGTAGCCAAAATCCAGTACATATGGTCACGTAACTTAATATGTGGCCATTGGATGATCAATAGTCACACAAAATACACGTTTATTCACTTTAAACACCATATGGTCACACTTATTAACACTTTTAGCCACTTTATGGTTAATTGTATGTGACAAAATACCAAAAACAAACATGCTTTGTGTGACTAAATGATAGAAAAGGCCACACAAACATAAAATTCATGTGGCCATTGGATGATCAATAGTCACACAAAAGACACGTTTCTTCACCTTAAACAACATATGGT
The DNA here is from genome assembly GCA_022545495.1 of Chrysanthemum lavandulifolium. Lineage (NCBI taxonomy): Eukaryota > Viridiplantae > Streptophyta > Magnoliopsida > Asterales > Asteraceae > Chrysanthemum > Chrysanthemum lavandulifolium. The sequence continues at coordinate 129,010,932 of CM040245.1, forward strand.
CACACTTATTAACACTTTTAGCCACTTTATGATTAATTGTATGTGACTAAATACCCAAAAGAAACATGCTTTGTGTGACTAAATGTTAGAAAAGGCCACAAACATAAATTTAATGTGGCCATTGGATGATCAATAGTCGCACAAAATACACATTTTTCACTTTAAACACCATATGGTCAAACTTATTAACACTTTTGGCCACTTTATGCTTAATTGTATGTGACTAAATACCCAAAGAAAAATGCTTTTTGTGACTAAATGTTAGAAAAGCGACACAAACATAAAATTCATGTGGCCATTGGATGATCAATAGTCGCACAAAAAGTATTATGTTTTTCATAAATGTAACTAATTACGAATACTAAATGACTTAACTTAGGTCCAGCGGACTTAACTTTGTATTGGCGCCTTAACCACTAAAACTAACCTACCGGACTTAACTACAAAAAATCCGTAAAGACCGGTTAGAATAGCTCATGGAAGCAGGTTTTGGAACCACTCTCTGTGAGGGTATCTCTTTAAGCGAAATACATAGAAAGCGGTTATGTAACCGGTCTTTTATTAAAGCATTGAGACCGGTATAATGTAAGAACCGGTTTCGATTATAGAAATGAATAGGTATCACAATATGAAGATTCCCATCTGTAGGAACCGTTTATTATAGAGTTGAATCGATACCAAAAGATTTCTAAATTTTCATTTTTTGCTTATATTGACGCCCGTAATTTGTTCTAATAGATTTGGTACAATAACATTCAAAAGTCAATAAATAACATGCATTCAAACATTATAATCCAATACAATAACATTTTGCAAACATTATAAATCATATTCAAATACACAATCAAGGTTGCAATACAAGCATTCTACAATATAACAAACTATCAATATACATTGTGTCACCACATTTCATCTCTATTTAACACCAAAACTTTATATGTGCTTGTTCCACATTTATCTCCAACTTGTCAAATGCCAATGAATCAATGTACCAAACACAGATACAAAGTCATCAAGAATATAAGGAACAATAAGTAACAACTTAATTGTTACGATAATAAGCGATACTATTTTTTGTAAGCTAAAAAATACTTACCAACAGCATCTCAGATAGTTGTTTAATATCTTTTGCATCATTTTCTATCTCCCACATGCGAACCAATCTAAACGAGTTGTTGCAAGATCAATGCATCTACATACAAGTACATACAAGTGAACAATATAAGTTGTATTGTAAGCGAAACGTTAGTTTATCTTGAAAATATACACAAAAATGGTTTCATATCACCTCTTGACACTATCGCACTACTACAAAAAAAAGGCATAGAGCCATGTTGAAAAGGATCATAAAACCCCGTGCATACGGGCTCAAAGAGGATGGGACTCTATGTGAAAATCAAATAAAGCCTGGTTTTAAAAATGGGCTCTATGTGATTTTATTTGAAAATAGAATAGAGCCCAGTTTTCTATCTAAAAACATGTCTCTGTTAAAAAAATAAAATAAAAAATATCTATATGCAATATTTCGAGTGGTGGTGCCAAACCTTGAGATGAAAACAGAGCCAAATCCGCAAATTCTTTTGCTCTTGACCTCTCAAACTTTTCAAAAATGCAGCTGCGAATCACATACGAAAATTAACCTTTTAATCATTTGGGCAAATCTGAATCATCTTGTTCTTAAGGTTTCGTTCTTGCAGGCCCATCAATATTATTGAAAGGACTTGGATCAGAAGTAATTTAGCTAGATCCTGCATATATCAAGTCTAACTGCCTAATACAAATGATTATCTAAGAATGAACGAGAGAATAATAGTCTACCTCAAGCAAATTATACCAAGTAACTCTTTTGGCTGTGATAAACACAACCTAGAAAGGTTTATGTTTACATATATGTATGAATCGACATAATACCAAACAAAAGTCTAAGACGTATATTTTTTAATCCAAACATACAACTATAGTTACCGGTATTTCAGCAATGTCGAAAATGTTCTCTCCGACTAAATTTTTTCCTTCTCAAACTGCAACTTTGCTTCAAGATAAGCCCCTTCCAGTAAATTTGTGTTGCTCTTAACACGTGTCATTGCTGATGTTGAATCTGTACCAACAAAAATCTCACAGGTTAGGCAAAAACACTTAGTTAAGACAAATAAGGCTGAGCATCGTGTCAAACCCAAACCAAACTGAATGGGACTTGGGCTGCGTCGGGTTTTTCCGGTTTAGTTGGGCTGGTTTGGTTTTTGGCAGCAATTACAAAAACTTGGGAGGTTTCATGGTTACCAAAACAAAAAAAACAAAAACAAAACCTAAAAAAAAATAATAAGAAAAGAAAAGAAAAGTGGGAGGAAAGTGTACTAGCAACATATCCATAGTGTAAATAATGTAGCAACTTAAAAATGGCAAATCTGATTGCCATTAAGAAAGGATTATCACAAACCGGTTCCATTCACTTTTTCCAAATGTGCGACATCACAATAGCCATTCAAATGCACAAATACAATAGCAACTTACAAGAACTATAAAAATATAATTTTATGTCTTGTAGTTACATGCTATCACAGATTCACGATAGTAACTAATAGTAAAACCTATTACTTATTGCATGTTTTTCTCAACCTTCTAGTCACCTATTGCATAATATAGTTCTTGAGCCACATGCATATTGCATTATATACTTACATATTGCATTATATAGTTACTCGGTTACATATTAATCATGCATATTGCATTATATACTTACATACTGCATTATATAGTTACATACTAATCATGAATAAATACTAATCACCTAAAACTAATAACAAACACAACATAATAATCATTTATTGAATATTAATCAAAGCTATTAATAGGAAGAAGGTAAATAAGACATTAAAAAAATATAATATAATGAACACTTACTTCCATTGTAGAGTACTCAATAGTGGAAGCAACGCTACAACCGTTTACTTAGAAATGGGTCCAATTGGTTATAACTTAATAGGTTCAGCTTCGCCTACAGTGTATGGACAAAAGTAAATATGAAAAAAGATGTTGGCAAGTCAACAAAAAATTTTGCAAACCCGTTTTGACCTGTTAGTTGTTACAACAACGCACCCATTTTATAGTAAAAAGGGTAAAAAAATTGATGTTTATAACCTATACAACGTTCTTAAAAACAAATTTAGTCTTTTAGTATCATAGCTTATAGTTCATATTTGATAAAATAAGTATTTACTCTTTTAAAAATAAAAATAAAACACACACACATTTTTTCATGAGGTTTCGACCCACTTTGTTGGTTGACCCAGCTCACTTTGGCGTTCGACCACACTTCAATTTTAATTATTTTGACTCACATTTCGACCAAAACTAAACATAACAGCCAATTTTGACCATAATCGGTTTCTACCTTACTCAAAGATTAACAATTTTGGCCAATAACTTAAGCTCGCAAAATTTTAAATAAAAGAGCCACAGATCGAACCTGGATTGGATCATAGGGATGAAAGATTCAAGAAGCTTAAAGACATCCAATGGCATCAAAAGAGAAATTGGGTTTGTAATAACCTTCAAACAAACAAAAACAACCTAGTCAATACATGTTGTTTGGCTATCAAAATGTTATTCGACATTTTACTATCGAAGAACACCTTTTCATTTTGTCTGAATAAGCAATCAAGTAGAAAGGAATGATCATCAGCATGCAATGCTTGTTTAAGCAGTACATGAACACAATCCCCTTTTCATTTTCATTTTTGTTTCCACACACTTAAACATGATAAGGCTGGAATTTGACTTCACATGACAAACAAGTAATTAAAAACCAAAAATCACTTGCCACAAAGTTCATACATATTCAAAACTCGGTAAGTTGTACCATAATTCTTAAATCAAACACGTTGTGTGTAATGAAATCATACCTGTGCCATGTAAAAGATTCAATAATTACTTAAAATTCAAACTGCAAAATTAATGAAAAAAAAAATCAGATTCGTAAATGCAAAACTTCGAAACCCTAACATGATTTTGTGAATGTATGAATTGAAAGATCTATGACTACAAACTTACACTTAAAATTTTTAAATCCGTCAAAGAGCATCATCATGAAGGCAAAAGGGTTGAAATTTATGGAGAAAGCGAGAAGAGAGATGGTAATGAAGTTACCAAGGGTTTGGGGAGATTTTGAATGATGAAAATTGAAAAATTGGGGAGTTAAATTTTTGAAAGGATATTCATCAGTTGAAATTTTGGAAGTAATTAGGGGTGTTTGTTTTGGCTTATTAACGGGCTTATTAAATTTGGGTGATTGGTGCCAAACCGTCAAGTTATCTCACACAAGCTAGCCAGAATGGCTAACCGCTTAAAACAGAACCAATAATGAAGATCGAGAGTAGTTTAGTGTTTCCCAGGTCGTTAAGTCCCAACGAGGTGTGTAAAGCTGTAATACAACGAATATCGGGTGAATATTGAACAAAAAGGTTTGTTTGGAATAATTATAACTAAAGAAAAGTTTGTAAATTACTGACGACTTAAATGCAAATTAAAGAAAATTAAAAAGCTAAAATATATTAAATAAACGCTATCACTATTTTAAAATGATGTTTTCTAGATTTATAAAACAAAATAACTTAAATAAACTATTTTAATTAAAACGTAAACTTAAATTATCTAAAAGCGTGACCTAGAATGAAAGCAGCGTTTATGTAAAAATTTTTTTGTGAAATAAAAGTCCTCTGAGTGTAAAAACAATTTTCTTACTTAATATATGACAAAAGAAAATTTTAGAAAAAGGTTTATATTTTTTACTTTTATATTTTTATTATGAATTAAATACTATACACTAAGAAATTAATTATTAAAAATACTAAAACATTTAGGAAAAATGCCAAATTTTGCATAAAAATGCCTTAACTTGATTAGAACTAGGGAAAAATAAGAAATTGTAAAAAGCTAAATGGGATAAGCTACTAATAAGCAAAACAGTGGTTGTAGCTTATAAAAGAAAAAAGGCCTTAAGTGAATTGTTTGTGCAAACTATAACAAGAAAGACCCAAGGGCATAACTGGTGGGAGTGTGTTGTGTTGGAGCGTGGAATGTTAACTGAAGTGACCCAGGTTCGATTCCTGGCCACATCAGTTTTGCTTTTTTGATTTTTTTTTTCTTTTGCAGCTTAAAAAGGAAATGAAATAAGCAATCTTTTCTTAAAAACTTGACTTATGAAAACATGCAATAAGCGGTTGGGCGCTTATTGCTTCTTGAAGAACAAACAACTTTTCTTTTTTCTTTACAAACTAGAAGCTACAAAGCGCAATGAATAAGCAATATTAAGAGGAAATAAGCTATCTTACATAAGTAATAAGTAAAATAAGCTAAGGAACAGACAAGAAAAGGGAATGAGTATGATAAGCAGTTGGAAAAAGCTAGCTTAACTAGGAAAGTCCTAAGCTAGAAAAGAGGAAATAAGCAATGGAAAAGCTGTTAATAAGCACTAATAAGCATTAAATGAGCTAAAGACTACTACACCTAATCTATACTATCTAAAAAGCTACTAATGAAATAAGCTAAAGAGAAGCCACTAATAAGTCGAAAAAGGTACCTACACTCTCCTATGAAGGTCAGTAGATGAAAGAACGAATCGACAAGGGGTGATTTCAAGGGTGCAATAAGCCACTAAAAGTTACAACTAAAATTATAAAAAATATCATCATCTAGCTAACCTACTAAATACTATGTATACCAAATTTTAGAGTCTAAAGCTAAGTAATAAGCAAATTAAAAATCTAAAAGTGGAGCCACTTGGGCCATTATGCAGCTGGACCAGAAACTGAAATGGGCAAATGGCACTTTTGCCGAGCAATTTTAAGCTATCTAAAACTAATCTAGTGGCAAATAAGCTAATCCTATATCTAGATGGGCATGAAGAGATGCAAGTAAAACAAATTTGAAAAGTTTGTGATGGTGAACAAGCTCGAAAAAGCCCTTGGAGCAATGATGATAGTCGCTATTCTTGAGTTTTTTGATGACGGTTTTCTTTTTTTTTAGTCTTCAAACTTTGTAAAACTTGGTAGAATAGGTTAAGTCATTATAAAAACTAACTAAAGACTTGAAAAGCAAGTTGACTACACAAGTCAAAATGGGCAAAAGGGTTTTGATTTGAGTTTTAACACGAACCGAACACCCTTTATGGGTGGAAAACATTAAAGCGATTTTTTCTTGAAAGTTTGAGCTAGGATTTTCTTTTATAAAACTAACTTGCAACTAAAAATGAGGCTTTAGAACAAATGTTAAATAGCAATAAGCAAATAAGCGCAAAAGTGCTTATTTGACTAATGATGATAAGTAAAAGCAGTAAGTAGAAAACTTTTTCATTCATAAAATAAAACATTACATTAAATTTTAGACTACGAAAACTAAATTAAAGCTAAAAATCCTCATGCCTTATCATGGCTACATAAGCTCTCTATTTATACTACTAGGTCTTGGTCTCTTTCTTCTCTTTTGTCTTCGTATGAGATAAACAAAACAAAACGCGTCGTGCCCTCTCAGGTCCAATGGGGATGGGATGTGGGATTTGTCGAGCGGTGTGGGTTAGTGGTGGATTTGCAAGGAAGAGAGTGGGTTGAAAAGGATTTTGTCGGGGTAGTGTGGGTGAAAGGGATATGTCGGGGAGGTGGGGTTTTTATTGTGTGTCCGGTTTGTGTTATTTGGGCGGAAATGGGGCGTAAGACAAAGGGGAAGTGGTTATTAACCATTGACCGGGTATTAGGTTTGACTCGGGTTGGATAGGGTAAATGGGTATTGGGCTTGGGTTTGTTGGGTTTGGGATTGGGTATTTTATTTTTGGGTTTTAGTTAATAAGATCGTGACCCGGTCATCGGGTGCCACATCGATTTCTCTCCGATGACCGGACACGACCAAGTTGCCACGATCGGTGACCAAATAAAAAAGAAAGAAAACAAGATAGAAAGAAACAAAAATCGGTCGAAAATCCAACCGATGTTGGAAAATTCGTTACCTCGACCGATATTATGACCGAGTGCCACAATGTGTCGATCGATGCTAATATCGGTCATCTTTGGTTTTGGGTTGACCACCGACTTTAATATGTCGAGTGTGTACAAATTATACTGAACGTAATAAATGTTTCATAACATTTTAATACGGAGGAAAACGTTAAAAAAGCTTGAAAACATATGAAAACGAGAGAAAATTGCCAAAACGTTCAAAAATGGATGAAATCGGTCGAACACGGTCACAATCGGTCGTAGTCGGTCTAAAACGGTCTAAATCCGTCAAAATCTGTTGAAAATTGTCAAAATCGGTCGAAAACTAGCGAGATCGGTCAAAATCGATTGAAACGGTCAAAAGGGACGAAAAACGTTACAAACGGATGAAAACGTAAAAAAAAATACAAACCGTGTAAAATGTTGTATAGTATTTGTCTTAGTTTACAAAACCCAATGCACATGACCCATGACCCATGTTAATTACCCATTGTCGATTACTAGTCATGTATTGGTCGATAAAATGATAGTATAGCCACTACAACCCAATGCACATGACCCATTACCCATTGTCAACAGTCATGGATGTGTCGTAACATGACACTCTAAGCAACTAGAATCCAATGCATATGACCCATATGATGTCAAATACCCATTAATGAATGTGACGGGATAACCTAATGCACATGACCCATGACCCATGTGAATTAGCCATTATCACTGTCGTTCATGGGTTGCAACCGCTTAGTAGGTGTATAGTTATAGTTCGGAGGTTATATGAATTATATTTGAAGTTATTAAAGGCGGTCATGCATGGGTTGCACCGGCTTGGTATGTGTATACCGTTTGTCACAGACACTAACAAGAAAGTATCCAGGGACCTCCCGATCATGTTATCCGGGATCGAGAAAGTTTGAACTCGGCTTGAGCTTGACTCGAAAAGCTCGATTTATTTGTAAAAATATGTTTTCTTACACAAATTAAAATTGAAATATAACCTAAGAATCCAATTCGATTCGACTTTCATTTAAGCTCGATACATTCATAAATAAGTATTTACACTTAGTATATATCACTTACAAGCTTGAAAATTCAACAATAACTCGAGTCGAACTTATATAAGGTTGAGCTCAACTCATTAAATATTTCGAGTTCATTTGATAGGCTTGAGCTTGAGCTCAAAGCTCGATAAGAATTAGCTCGAACGAGCTCTAGTTGGCTCGAGCTCGGCTCGTTTATGCGATTCAAAAATAAAAAAATTAAAGTTTGGCTCGAGCTTGGCTCGTAATATATCTATTTTGAGCTCGTTGTAAGCTTGTTATCGAGCTTGTTAATAAGTTCACCTATAATACAAATGCATAACATTTTATATACGTTTAATATGTAAAATATCATAGTGTCGCTTAGGCTCGTAAGCCCAATCAAATTTTGTATGTAAAACTCGGACTCGAGCCCGATTGATAGATGAGTCAGCAACTTAGGCTCGAGCTCGCTCGCTTAAGCTCGGCTCATTCAAGCTTTTAACGATATGATCCCAGCTTTTCACGAGCTGCTCGGCTCATTTCGCCCCTACTATAAATGAAGATTAAAATATTTCATGTGTTAAATTTATATGTAATATTTTATATGTCCCGCACTTATTTTTGCCCAAAATAAAATTTCCCACTCAACTTTTGAAGCCCGCCAAATTTTTCCCAAAATCAAATTACCCTTCAACCATCTTTATCTTTTTTCTCGGATCTTACATCATTATGTTTTCCCAAAATTTTGAGTTTCCTTAGCGGAGATACTTTTCACTTTTCCTCTTTTGAGTTTCAATTGAACAAAACCCCAACATAAAAAAACCAGCATTCTCTTATCATTCTTCTAATAAAAAACACACCACTCAATCTCCAATATTCTAGTAACGTTCACTGCCTTTCCTCATTCTAAAACGCGTCTATCCTCATAACTTATTTCTTAGTATTTTGAGTTTTAACTGGTATATTGTAGGTATTCGGTGTTTCAAAATCAATTAGTCACCATGCTCGATTCAGGTCAACAATGGTTAGTGGTGGTGGTCGGGTAAATCCCCAAGAGGAGGCACTCAATTCACCAATCGACATGGTGGTGGGAACACCTGGCTGGGTTCTTCAAATCAATGTGGCAATATTGGTGGGTCGGGATTTTCAGTAACGGGTTATAACAAATATGCTTTTGTTAAGTCAATTGAACATGTTGCTATTGATGATAATGATTGCCCGATTCTTGATGTTATGATTGTGGATTGTGGTGAAATTAAAGAAGGTGAAGATGATGGAATTGGGAACCATCAGCAGCAGCATCCATGGCAAGTTTTTTAATTTGTTGCGTGTCAAATTATTGTTGTATGTAATTTGTTTCAGTTAGATAACTTAGTTGTGCAAAAATTGAAAAATCTTCTGTTTAATGTCATTTGGTATTAACACAAATCATCTTTGAGTTGATACCTTATTATTGTGACCTCTATAGATGATGCCATCATCATCTTCAACAAAAATATTGCGGATTACGATATTTTCATGAGCTTCCCAGGAGGACACTCGCACGGGTTTCACCATCATTTATATGATGCTTTGATCAGAAATAATATTACAACTTACAAAGATGACAAGACACTTGAGATTGGGAATCCCATTGCTTCCGAGCTCCTAGAGGCCATAGAAACGAGCAAGGCTTTGATCCTAGCCATGACCCTTTGTGCTTGGACTTGCATATTCTTAAACTAAATTGTATTTACCTATTTACTCTTTAGCCTAATTTGATAGATGCTCGCTCTGTTTTAACAAAACGTCTACTCACTTTTCTTTTTTTTTCTTTCTTCAAAAATATCCTTTTCAGCTGTTTTATATATTTATTCCTTATAATTTTCCAAACAGTTTATAATTTGATATATGTCACACCCTTCTTGAGATGATCATTTGTTAACGGAAGTTTGTGTCTCAAATCTTATAAAAGCATTAATTTATAGGCATGTATCAATAGTTAAAGAGGAAGAACTTGATATATCGTAGCCAACATTAGATCCTCGAAAATAAGAGATTCATCATCAAATTACTGTACGCCGAGGGAACTCAAGAGTTCACAGGAATTATCTTAAGTTAAAAGGCGGTGGAGGTGTTATGACAATAACACAAGTCCTCCATGCTCGGGGTAAAAGAACACCCACCTTTTCTAGTATATCTTTTGTGTTCTAAACATTCCATTTCATGATTTACTAGTAAGTTACTACAAGTCTACTCATAAAGAAATATAACATAATATCATAGTTACTTTGTCCCTTCTCTTGGCGGTTCAAACCATGTAAGTATATGTATTGATCACAGTGCTACAATTTACGCTATAATTTAGTGATTTGCATGATTTCAGATGAGTGAAATTTTTTTGTTATGTGATGTGTAACTTTTCTTATGTGATGTGTAACGTGTTCTAATTGCATGTGGCGAGCAATGTGTCACTAGATCATCCAAATGCACAAGATTCAATGAATCTGACGATCTTGTAAAACCGGTATCAATCTTAGACCAACTCTTTATCCTCATTTCTTTGTGCTTTTTGTTGCATTCATAATGCTATGTTTATTAATTGCAATCAAATATTAGTGATTTGCATGCTGGCAATGGCAGATCTGAGGTATGTCACCTGTACATACCATTAACCCATTTGCAAGTTGGAAGTGCTCATTGTTTGTTCCTACACATGCGCACAAACATAAACACAAAGATCATTATGACTTACAAATGTAATAGTGACTTCCAAAAATTTGTCAAAGAAACCATTATTTTGTTGAAAAGACCTTTTCGTAGTGACTTCAAAAAATGAGTATGTGTAATTTCTTTGTTTATTCCTTGTCTTCAAAGAGAAAATAATAACTATTATCTCTTTTCTTTCCTTTGCTATATATATATATATATATATATATATATATATATATATATATATATATATATCCTTCCTTAAAGTTTAAACTTCTATATGAAGGTGAGGATGCAATCATATCTTGAAATGCGTATCTTCTCACGTGGATGGAGATCGGCAGTTGCAAATGGCAAATGTTAATTTGATCGATATGTAAAGAACACAAATGCGTAAATAAAATGAATAGTCTTCGTTGGTTGCACCTAAATGTGTACAAGAGATGTGGTGCGAGTCCTTTTTACTTGTAACCCCCTACTCTCATTGCAAGGTTTGATTTCCTTTCAAAGATTTTTACATTATTCTGAATCCAATAACAAACCTTGACATAAATGCTTTGTTCTTTTCGTGTTATCTCATATTAATCCAAATCTCCATCGTGCAAATGCTATGTCGTTTGATGGAAGGTACAATTTATAATATATATTAGCTCATAGCCGAATAATTTTTTGCCAATCATTGATCAGTATGTTCATATTTAGGTATAAAGTACTAATGGTGTATTACGAGCTGTATGGGATTGCGATTGAGACTTATAAAATGAAAGTTTGTAGTATGAGGAGATTATTGATCTATTGAACTTTTTTTCATGAAGGTCATATAACTATTGCAACCGCTTCATACGTCTTCCAAATATGTTTGGTTTCATTTATACAATATGTATTTACAAATATGTCCGGTTTCATTTTTGAGATGCATATTTGACAAGATCCCATGTTTTATTTGTTTTGCCTTGTTCAGAGTTCAACAAGGATCTTCATTGCTAGATGAAATCCAGAGCAAGAAAATGTACTTCAAGAATGTGTCAACCAACTTGAAACTTCTGAAAAGGCTAGATCTTCCTTGATTTTACAGATTAAAGAAGCACTCCAGGATCAGGTTACTACTTCTAGTGAAAGTTAGTACTTCTAGCACAAAGTTAGTGTAATTAGTTATAACTGTTAGTTGTAAGTTAGTACTGTTGGTTTATATAGTTAATACTGCTTATATGATATGTATAAGTTGTTTATGGAAAAAATTATAGATAGTTAGGAAAGTATTGTAAGCCAACTAGGACTTCTTGTTATATAAAAGGAGTTCCTAGGGTATAAGGTTATATAAGACTTTTATACAGTATTTGGTTCAGTTATATACTTCCAATTTTATTGAATTTGAATTTGTTTTGATATATATTGATTTCTTAAATGTGACTAAAAGATGTAGTCACACTTATTAACACTTTTGGTTACTGTTTGCTTAATTTGTTGCGTGACTAAATATTACAAAAGGCCACACAAAAAAAATTCATGTGAAAATTGGAGTATCAATAGTCACACAAAATACACATTTCTTCACTTAAAACACCATATGGTCACGCTTATTAACACTTTTGGCCACTTTATGCTGAATTGTATGTGACTAAATACCCAAAACAAACATGCTTTGTGTGACTAAATGTTAGAAAAGGCCACACAAACATAAAATTAATGTGGCCATTGGATGATCAATAGTCACACAAAACACACATTTCTTCACTTAAAACACCATATGGTCACACTTATTAACACTTTTGGCCACTTTATGCTTAATTATATATGACTAAATACACAAAACACACATGCTTTGTGTGACTAAATGTTAGAAAAAGCCACACAAACATAAAATTCATGTGACCATTGGATGATCAATAGTCACACAAAAGACATATTTCTTCACCTTAAACACCATATGGTCACACTTATTAACACTTTTGGCCACTTTATGCTTAATTGTATGTGACTAAATACCCAAAAGAAACATGCTTTGTGTGACTAAATGTAGAAAAGGCCACACAAATATAAAATTCAAGTGGCCATTGGATGATCAATAGTCACACAAACACACATTTCTTCACCAAACACCATATGGTCACACTTATTAACACTTTTGGCCACTTTATGATTAATTGTATGTGACTAAATACCCAAAAGAAACATGCTTTGTGTGACTAAATGTTAGAAAAGGCCACACAAACATAAAATTCATGTGGCCATTGGATGATCAATAGTCACACAAAACACAAATTTTTTCACTTAAAACACCATATGGTCACACTTATTAACACTTTTAGCCACTTTATGGTTAATTTTATGTGACTAAATACCCAAAACAAACACACTTTGTGTGACTAAATGTTAGAAAAGGCCACACAAACATAAAATTCATGTGGCCATTGGATGATCAATAGTCACTCAAAATACATGTTTCTTCAGTTTAAACACCATATGGTCACACTTATTAACACTTTTAGCCACTTTATGATTAATTGTATGTGGCTAAATACCCAAAAGAAACATGTTTTGTGTGACTAAATGTTAGAAAGGCCACACAAACATAAATTTAATGTGGCCATTGGATGATCAATAGTCACACAAAATACACATTTATTCACTTTAACACCATATGGTCACACTTATTAACACTTTTGGCCACTTTATGATTAATTGTATGTGACTAAATACACAAAACAAACATGCTTTGTGTGACTAAATGTTACAAAAGGTCACACAAACATAAAATTCAAGTGGCTATTGGATGATCAATAGTCACACAAAAGACATATTTCTTCACCTTAAACACCATATGGTCACACTTATTAACACTTTTGGCCACTTTATGCTTAATTGTATGTGACTAAATACCCAAAAGAAACATGTTTTGTGTGACTATACAGTGTTTATGGTCACTAATACGGATTAATCCAACAAAATTTGTACCTAATTAGTCACACATGTTAAGGTTTTGGTTACTCTTTTGCAATAGAGACTAAAAAAAAAGTCAAACACGTGACCATAGAGTACCTATGGTCGCGGCACCTTTAGTCACACACACTCGAAAAATCATGTGTGACTATATGTATATCGTTACACTTTTTTGATGTAGCCAAATCCACTTTTTGTTCTAGTGGAGGTGGAGTCGGTAGAGGATATGTGGCAAATCTGAATAGGGGAAGGAATGGAAATTAGGGACAAGCCAAACCTATCAAGTGCTACAACTGTGGAGGTGAAGGACACATTGCAAGGAACTGCACTTCGCCAAAACGCCTTCAGAATGCAGAGTACTTCAGGGATAAGATGTTGCTTGTGCAAGGTCAGGATAATGGTGGAACTTTGGATGAAGAGGAGTTGTTGTTTCTTCTTTGAGGAAATGCTAAGACATATGATGCGGATGTGGATGAGCACCAATTCGGAGATAGGTCATAATCATCGAATGCCTTTCAAGTTGCAGGTTGTGATGCATACGACTGACGTCGATGATGAACCTATTGCACAAACAATTTTCATGGCGAGATTTCTCCAATGGTTTCTCCAAAGGTCCCTCACCACATCAAGCTAGTCCATCCAAAGAATCAATCATCTCGGAGGTATTAAAACTATACGATGATGCTTGATGTGCAAAGATGCATGACAAAGTACAATCAATCAAACTATTGAGTCGATATTGAAAATATGGGTAATATCAATGTTGTCCCATATGATCAATATGTGAAACAAATTGAAAGTGAGATTGTACCAAGTGATGCATCTTTGCAACAATGATGACTATGTTTTAATGAATACACCGCATGTGCCCATGATGATTACGTTATCTCTCAACTTAATGCCTATAAAGAATGAGTGGCCATTTATGAACAACATGCTAAGTTCGAGCTAACCACCGTGAGCGAGAAATGGATGACCAAATGCGTACAACTATTAGAAAAAGTAAGTTTAGAGAAGAAGTATTAAAACAAGAGTTAAACTCCTTACAAGAAAAGCTTTCTAAACCGCTTAGCAAAACAAGAACTTCAAGAAAATGTTAAAATGCTTAAGCAAGAATTCAAAGCTAAGGAATCAAAACTTTTGAATGATTTTCTAATCTAAAACCTTGAAAAACAAGCTCGAAAATAAGTTGTGCGTACAAGGAATACAATTCAGATCGCTCACATGGTCACGAAGCATAGAGTTCTCGTGATAAGCATAGTATCCCCAAAGATAAGGGAATCCAACCCCGAGTATGGTAAGATAGCTAAAGCTGCTCAAAATGTAATCTATGATGGCAATGAGATTCTTAAACCTAGACAGACACCTAGTTGCATTGATTGCACTTGAGGAAGATAGAAAATTAGATGATGCATCTAGGAGAAAATGGATAAAAGCTTAACGATCCCAAGTGCAAAGAAAATAAGATCATTGTCAAACCCCATGATTACAAAAAGGAAAATTGGATTTCCTTAAACAAGTTTAAGCCTCAAACTTTGTTAACACACGAACAAGTGTTCGGAAAAGGATTTAGAAAAACAAAAGCGTAGAATCTTGTTGTAACAAATCCTCCCTTAGGAAAATGCCTTCACGATGTGTATCCTCCAAATACACCAATGCATTTAGTTCCTAGAACTATTGCCACTAAAAGCAAGACCTTAATCACCAATATGTTATCTTTCAATAATTTGTTGATTTTGAGAAAACTTGTAAGAAAAGGATCACACCCACTGGGATAACTCAAGGGAAAAGGGTTTGAGCAAACAAAGAATGTTATTTAACTGAGGTCATGCCTTTCCTTAAACAACTAAAGATCAATTTGAGAGTTTTAAAAGGGATAAATCTGTATATTAAAGGAATGGAAAAGGAATTTGATGCAATGATTGTTGAGGTTAGTGACTATGAGCGAGAATTAAAATATAATGAGATTGAGAGGAAGAACTTGCATACCTTGAATGAGAATCTTATTTCGAATGTATCTCTCAAGATGTGTTCTATACGCCACTAATTGTTCTATTATCGCTTCTCAATTTCATGAATTATCTCTGCTTTGAAAGTCTCTCATGATCGTGTCATTGAGCTTGAAATAAAAACTCTAAACTAAGTGAGAAAATTGAACCGATGATCACGATAATTTGGTAAAATATTTTTCTAAACTAGAAGTTGAACATTTTAATTTACAACTAAAATATCAACATCTCAAAGAAAATGTTAAAACCTCAAACATCGAGATATCCTCGATGTTCGAGTTTGATGCGCTTTTGAAATAAACAAACGTGATGAATGATTCAAGCTCACCGTAACACGATCGTAAAGTTGAAAGCTCAAATTTCAATTAAAGGGTGAAATGAGCAATGTGACTGCCCCAAATGCCTCCTTCTTTAGATTCTCGAATTCTCAAAATTTTCATCTTCAAAACTTGGTTAATGCTTTACAAAAGGAAAATGAGAGTTTTCTAGAAGAAAATGAAAAGGTTTAATGTCATTTCAATGAGTTATTTGAGTCAATAAAGTCACTCGTAACAAAAATAATAAAAAATAACTTCATTGCAAAAGGAAATGAGAATCAAGAGTCGTAAAAGGGAAAATGCCAATGACAAATGGGGAGAATGGTGCTTCAAAGGTGCATGTCCTGTAATAAATATGCTTTGTCTGTGAAATGTGTTCCTCCTCATCTTAGGAATAACAAACTTGCTATTCATACATATTTCTCATACCTTAAGGACAACCTAGAATGTCTTCGTGAGATTGTAGAAGAGGATAAGTTAGAGAAACCACTTGATAATGCAATTGGCCATGCATGCTTATATGCCAAACGATCTCAAGAACTTCTAGAATGCTTAATTAAAATATGCCCTAAAACCTTGGGTGAGCAAGTCAATCCCTTGATACCTTGTTCTATGCCTAGTGCCAAGTATACAACTCATTCAATGCCCAATGTTATGAAAGTGAACCTTAGTGTGCCTTCAAATAGTACACATCCTAGCACATCAAAACAGGAAAGGCAAAAAGTAGCAAAACCAACTAATGTTCCCATTCCTCACAGAGTAATCATGACTTTAAAGCTAGCAGGTCAAAGTCTCAAGGCAATACAAGGAATGATAGGACCTCGCAAGCTAAAATGTGCATTGGAAGAAAGTAGAAGATCACCAGGAGAATTTGAATAAAGCGAATCGTGTTGATTCTAGTGTTAGCTAAGCGTCTCGTAATTAATACGAATTCTACTACTTTTGGCAAAACATGTGATGATGATTACGTGGTTTCATCACTAATCTTGAATGTGGTATGAATGATTTGTCTAATCTCAAATGGCCGCTAAAATTGTTAATGTTAAAAATCAAGCTAAGAAGGCTAAAAGCAAAGCGAAAGAAAGTTAGAAAACAAAGGAAACCCACAGGAAGAACATTTAGTAAGATAGGTTATCAATGGATACCTTTTGGCCATAAAGTTAATCGATTCGCCTCAATTTGCTAAGACAATGCCCACTAGAAAATGGATGCCTAATGGTAGAACTATTCCCTTAAGAAGTGAACATACTCGAATAGGTCAAATACGGATACTAGCACCGCATCTATTTCCGATGATTCCATTGTTTCTACTTAATGTGGGTGTTCCAATTCATGTTATTAACCAAGTGGAACCCATTATTGCATGGGGTTCCCAATTATCCGATTATCCATTTTTGTGCATGTTCAACTGCAGATCGCTCAAATCGTTCTATGGTACTGACTCAGCCGCTCCAAGTATATGACCGGAGACCGTCACGGCTCATGAACCGTGAGTAAATTCATCGGGGCTATTAGATTCGGGAGCCATCATGTCGGTGCTATTATGGGTTATGGAGATTATGTTGTCGGAGATAGTGTTATCTCCGGGGTATATTACGTAGAAGGTCTTGGTCATAACTTATTTTCGCCGGTCAATTACGTGATTACGATCTAGAAGTGGCCTTCGAAAACATACTTGTTTCGTTAGAGAACTTGATGGTAAGGAACTTTTAAGAGGAACACGTGGTTCAAATCTATACACCATCTCTATCGAAGATATGATGAATTCTTCTCAATTTGCTTGTTGTCAAAGGCTTCCAAAACAAAGTCATGGTTATGGCATCGTCGTCTCAATCACTTGAACTTGGCACCATCAATGATCTCTCGGTAAAGGACTTAGTTGTAGGTTTACCTAGACTTAAGTATGAAAAGGATCATCTTTGTTCAAGATGCCAATTGGGAAAAATCAAAAGTATGCCAATAAACCCAAACCTACAAACTCAATTCTGAAGTTCTTCATACAATTCACATGGATTTATGTGGACCCATGAGTGTCGAATATCTTTGGGAAGAAATATGTGTTAGTTGTGGTTGATGATTTCTCTAGATTCACCGGTCAAGTTCTTAAGGACAAAGGATGAAACTCGGATATCATCATCAAACTCATCAAGCAAATGAGGTTCGACTTAACAAACCGCCGAATCATCCGAGCAGACAATGGGCGGAGTTTGTTAACAAACAACTTAATGAGTTTTATGAAAGTGTTGGAATCGGTCATCAAATAAGTGTTCCACGAACTCCTCAACGTAGCGGTGTAGTTGAAACACGAAATCAAACTCTTGTGGAAGCCATAAGAACAATCTTGATTTACTCAAAGGTTCCAATGTTTCTACGAAATCAAGCCATTGCCACTGCATACTACACACAAAATCGATCCACGATTCACCTTGTTCATGGAAAAACTCCATATGAACTTGTCCACAACGAAAACCTAATCTCTCATTCCTTCGTGTGTTTGGTGCTTTGTGTTATCCAACTAATGAGGGCCAAGACTTAGGCAAACTTAAAGCTAAAGCGGACATTGGAGTATTTGTTGGATATGCACCAAGCAGAAAATGCTACCAAATCTACAACAAGAGAACCCGAAATATCATGGAAACAATTCACGTTACGTTTGATGAGCTGACCGGTCAAATGGCTCATGGACAATCCAGTTCTGGACTCGCACTTCAAAACAGTCCCATTGGTTCATACCATGTACCAAATCCCTCTCCAGCAGCTCCATATGTACCTCCATCAGAAGATGATTTAAGGAAACTGTTCAATCCAATGTTCGATGAACACTACGAACCAAATCTTGATGAATTGTCAAATCCATCAGCAGAGGTCGCCTATCCATTTGAATGAAGTCAACCTTCGCCTCATTATCATTAAGTCAAGAAGCTCTCCGATCACTCTATCTCATCAACAAATCATCAATCTTCGAATGTACATCATGGAAATGTTTACGCATCAATGATGAAGTTAATCCCTTTGCTACTCATGAAGATGCTCCATTTGAAAACATATTTGCTCCCGAATCATCATCGAACCATCTTCTTGTGAGACATCGACTCTGCTACCTCGATCCCTCAACAATGACCACATGAACACCTCGGAAAATGGACTCATGATCATCCATTGGACAACATCATTGAAATCCCTCTCGTCCAAAGATCCACACGAAAACAACTTGCAACCGATGCCTTATGGTGCTTCTTCAACTCCGTACTCTCTAAGATCGAACCAAAAGATGTTAAAACCGCCATGAATGAAGACTGCTGGTTCAATGCCATGCAAGAAGAAATTCACGAGTTTGATCGACTTGAGGTATGGGAATTAGTACCTGCTCTAGATTGTGTTATGATCATTGCTCTAAAATGGATCTTCAAAGTGAAACTTGATGAGCATGGTGATGTCCTGAAGAACAAGGATCGATTGGTGGCTAAAGGATACCGACAAGAGGAGGGTATTGACTTTGAAGAATCATTTGCTCCTGTTGCTCATATCGAGGGAATCAGAATCTTCTTGGCTAATGCTGCAAGTAAGAACATGGTAGTCTATCAAATGGATGTAAAGACGGCGCTTAATGGAGATCTTAAAGAAGTCGTCACGCGTGCCCAACCTCAAGGCTTTGTGAATCGAGCATCCTACTCACGTTTATCGTTTGAAGAAGGCTCTTTACGGTTTAAAGCAAGCTCCAAGGGCATGGTATGATACGCTATCAAAGTTTCTTCTATCTACCGGATATTGCAAAGGAGCGATTGATCCGACATTGTTCACCGTGAAGTCGTGCAAACATTTAATTCACGCTCAAATATATGTTGATGATATCATATTTGCCTCGATTGAACCCAATGAATGTGATCGCTTTTCAAATGAAATGGGTTCCAAATTTCAAATGTCAATGATGGGACAAATGTCATTTTTCTTGGGATTACAAATTTCACAAAGTCCGGAGGCATTTTATAAATCAATCTAAATATGCTAATGAGATTTTAAAGAAATTTGGATTTGATTCTAGTGACCACTGTGACACTCCCATGATTAAGTGTACTAAACCGGATGAGGACCACTCGTGGATCATGGTAGACCAAGCGAAATATCGTAGTATGATTGGATCCTCGATGTACCTCACATCCGGTGGGACTGATATTCATCGTTGTATGAATGTGTGCTAGATACCGTGCTAAGCCTACCAAAAGCACCTTGAAGCGGTTAAGCGGGTCTTCGGTACCTCCAAGGAACCATCAACATGGGACTTTGTACCGAAGGACACCCGGTATGTCACTAACAAAGACATATGCGGATGCAGATCATGCAGGGTGTCAAGATACTGTCGAAGCACGTGCGGAGGTGCTCGGTTTTGGGTGATAAGCTTGTGAGTCGGGTCGTCAAAGAAGCAAATAGTACTTCTATTTCCTCTAGGTGAATACATAGCCATGTCATCCTGTTGAGCTCAAATCCTATGGATGAGATCTCAATTATCGACTATGGCTTTGAATTCAACAAAATCCTCCGTACTATGATAATAAAAGTGCTATTGCTCTCTCATGCAACAATGTACAACACTCAAGAGCAAAGCACATCGACATTCGACATCATTTCATCGGGGAACAAGTGGAAAAAGGTGTGGTGGAACTCTATTTTATGAGGTCTCGAATACCAGTGTGCGACATCTTCACCAAAGCTCTTCCTAGAGAACGTTTGAGTTTATCCTTCCACGCCTTGGTCTAAAGAGTCTTCAACGAGAAACACTCAAGCGTCTTCAAGAGGAAGGCGAGGAGTAAAGGTCTTTATCCATCTATTTCTTGTATATATTTATTCAAAAAAACAAAATACAAAATTAAAAAAAAAAAATTGCTATTTTGTCATGTTTTTCCTTATTCGTTATCATCTACGGACTTTGTGTTGACATTCAAAGAATGTCACGGGTTTTTAGATGTTCTTCGAATGCACATTGTTTTTGTTAAAAAAAAAAGGCGGAGAAAAATTGTGGTTTATTGTCATTTCAGGCAGTAACCCGTTTTAAAAGTAAAGAACAGAGCCATGCTTTATCTTATTTATCAAATCTCATGCTCTGATTCTTAAAACAAATGTTTTTCATAAAAAAGACAAATGTTTTTCTTTTCAAATATTTTTCCGTCTAATGATTCTTCTGAAAAATATTTGCCATCTAATGAAAATTTAATTGCTTTGAAAATACCTCGTTCTCTATTATTCGTGTAAATCATTTGTGCATATCATTCTGTCAAAATCTCTATCTCTTAATCAACAACTTGTGTCATTGATTGAGGGGGAGAATGATTTTATTCGAATTAAAAGGGTTATTTTGAAAGGTCATTTTTCAAACAATTGGCACGTAAATGAGCTAGGTTTAGTGTTGAAAAATCAAAAAGAATTATGTCTTATATTGTTGATTCAAAACCTTGGATAATGTTATGTTTTCAAAAGACAATCTTTCATGTTTAAACCAATGGTGTTTAAAGTCTGAATATCTGATCCTTATCAGTTAAAATTGTTTTTTTTTTTCAAAAAGCAAGTCACTATTCTCCTCAAAAGCTCTCAAATCTAATTTAAATCAATAGAGATCACATCTCTCAAAGGATTTAGAAAGTGTGATCGGGGAGAATTTGTGATTTAAATTGGTTTAAACCATAACTTGATAATTGGTTATATAAGTGTTTAGCAAGCCATCCTCCCGCATGTGCCAAACGATTTCAAAATTTTCCATGCACATGTTGAGGGGAGCATCTTTTAAACCACAAAGAATTGTAACGTGATTGATTTATCTCTAAGTGTGTTCCCTCTAGTATGTGCAAAACTCTTTCAAATCTCGAGGCACATATTGAGGGGAGCAAACCTTGAAAACCTCATCCTTCCCAATATGCTTTATCTACTTGATTTAATTAGGAAGTGATCTTTGATATCTTTAGAAAATGGTAATCAAAGAAATTTATTCTTCCTCTTGCCTCCGTGTGCTAAAAGCGTTTTCAAAACATGATGCACATGTTGAGGGGGGCTCTTTTTTTCTAAAAATATCAAAAACAATTCAGGTACAAAATGCATTGATAATATATCACAAGTATCTGGATTGATTTTCAAATGGTTTTCGATTGGTTCTAATGGTAGATGAATAATACCAAATAGACCGACCAAATTTACTTTATGCATGGTGATATAAGGATGATAAGGTTAGGTATTTGTTCCCATGATCCGCCAGAACCGGAGGGATCTACCCAGAGACAATCCACTAGATAGTGTAGAAGTCCTGAGGTATGATGAAAAAAAAAGGAGAAATGTGAGATATGGGAAGAGTGCGGATGAGGCGAACTAGTCTTGGAATAAACCCAACAAGGTTCTAGTTAAAAGTCTCGGTTAACACTGAAGGGTTGAAGAATGAAAAAGAATTGATTGTGAAAGGGTGAAAATAAATAGCCCTCGATAATTCAACCTTAGGGTAGATACGGGTTCAATTCATATGCTCTTGGTGGTTACTAAGGTAACACCGGTATTGAAGACAAGACTTCATGGACCCAAAGGACGACCGCACTACAACTTCCCAAACCACTCAAGTTCCTCTTAAAATGACTTGTTTCATTCTCACGGGAACCGACATTATCTATCGACTTTCTCTTAGAGTTTGTTGATATTGAAGAAGGAGACCCTCTCCCTAGTCTCCGAAATAGGATCCAAATGTGCACAAATTGAGTCTAGAGCCATGAGATCATCAATAAATCTCATTAGGACACTTTCAATGAAGACTCTCTGTTTCACATAATGTGGAAGAGATTATATTTTGAGTCCCACGCATTATCCTTGTGATATTGCGTAACATCCGAGTGATATGTATACATATTCACAATGAAGATGGAAAGCCTTCTAGAGCCAACATCAAACAAGCTCTGGTGGGTGGCATGTGAGATCTATCAATAGATCAACCATGTGACAACTAAGCAGAAACAATGGGGCGATTCAATCTTTGAATCAATCACAGTTCAGTTATGGATTAATGATTCCTTTGAAAAACCGGTTGTTGTGCTTAAAACACTTTTCAAGCACATCGATTGTGTACTCATATTTCAAAATAAAAGTGTTTATGAGTGATAATTGATTTTTATTAAAACCTTCGTTGTATTGCAAAATAATTTCTATTGTGCGGTACACGATTGTTTTTCAAATCTCTTTCATCAATCGATGAATCTCGATTATTTGGTTCACTCACTCCTGTTGTCTTCTTTGAGACGTTCGGTTTGAGAACAAATTAGAACAATTGCGAAACCACAGTAAAGAGATTCTTAGGAATCCTGCACGATCACAGGCGATATTTGTCTTGATCAGCGGGAACCGTGGGCGGTACCTCAATTCAACGAAAGTGATCAAAGACACTTTCGTGCACTTTATTGCTAACTGTTGTATGCAGTCGCTTGACGCGTTGCGGTGATCGAATGAAGCGGTCAATCCATAGCCGCATGCTCACACTACACATTCATCTCAAAAGAAATCATGATAAGTGCTTCAACGACTGATACTTTCAATCCATGCTTCTCGCTATCTTTCTTTAAAATATCATGAACCGATAAAAGCTCCCGCTACTACGATGAGAATATATCATGATGCGAACGTGAGCATGTTGGTCCAAATGTCACTACATCACATAATACCAACCCCATAAAGGAAGAGTCGAGATTTATGTTGGTGATGATCTCAATCTTTGGCTCAAAACTCATCATCACGTGGATCGATTAAAGACCTCCACTTGAAATTATCCAAACATGCGGAACATGAAGAATCAAATACTACGTGCTACTAAGCAAAGAACTTAATCAAGAATCCTAGAACAATCTAATATTATATCATGTTTGTATTCATTGTAAATTGAGGTGACCTCCCTTGGGGAGATTGTTAGGAATTAGAAAATTCGATCGTTAAAGAGTCGGTCACCTCAATTATATGTATTCGTTAAAAGCTCGTAGTCGTAATCAAGTTATGTTAGTAAGTAGTATGTTAAGTAACACCGTGGAGGAGGACGGGTCTTTACCAGCTGTATGCACGATCCACACTCGTAGGTGGCGTTTATTTGTAAGACACTATAAATACCTCTACCTCCCAAGGTAGAGGTTGAACTTTCAATACCATTTTCTTTGTTTCACATAGTTCCCAACTCTCTTCTATTTCTCTCTCTAGAACGTTCTCTCTCTAAACCACTTGTAATCCCCTTGTGATTATGGTTTAGTGTGTTTGTGAAATCCTATATCTTACACCAAATTAAGATGGAGCTCGGAAGTCGCTCGCCAATTACTAGCTTGGTCCGTAGAGAATTGGAAGAGACGCAGACACGTGGTCTCCCGAGTAGTAGCATCGAGGTCGATGGAATCGACAATTTAAGGAAATCCTTAAGATCTTTGGTTAGGATCTTGAACGAAGTCCATGGAATGCACATCCGTTTGCACCAACCGGATGGTGTCGGATCATGAGGGCCGTAGTTTGGGCTTGGTCGGGAAGCTCAATGGTGTTCCTATAGCCTAGGTGGCTTGGTCTCGAGTATTCACCAAGAGTACGGCCTCTTGGCGGGTCATTTAGTGGTAGGTTGATGAATGGTGGTTGGTTATCACCTTCCATGATGAAAAGTGATGGGGTTACGAACAAAGGTCACGAAGAAGGAGGATAGACTACGAGGAAGCTAAAGTGAGAAAAAATTTACTTGATAGGAATCAAGCAAAGAAACCTAAGCGAGGTGGACTCTAACTAGCTATTCTATTCCCCGGCCGCGCCAAAAACTTGATAACGCTACACGCGTCGTTCGAGGTCAAAGGAACTTCCTTTTTGTCGAGCAAGTTTTTAACACCCCAAGCGATGAACCTAATCGTTGTAGTGTAGTATTAGGGTAAGCCACGGGAATTGATATCGTTCTCTGGGGAATAGGAATGCTAGTGAGAAGTTACTACGCTAAGGGTGGGGTTGAGGAAGATTATTTTTATCTTTTATGTTTTTAGGAAATGAAAAGTCTGAATCTCGGGGTTTGGATTTGGGGTTGGTATTTCTACCGATTACTTCTATTATCTAATTATCTAATTAACTAAGGTGAGGGTAGTCTATGTCTAATTATTGTGTGCTCGTATGATGATTTAAAGATGTGTTTACTTAGGTTGTATTACTCTTTAATTATCTCCTATTGATGGTTGAATTGTCACGTCCTTATTCTTAATCGCGTTGTGTGTCTAAGGTTGTAGGGTATGCGTTTATCCTAACTCTTTGAAACTACCAAAGTATCGCCTACAAAATCTCTAGGATTTATAAACTTTAACTCTAAGGTACTCTTTGGATGGTTTAGCCTACAACAACTCTAGGTATTATAAACTAAGGTTCACAAAGATTAATCAAGCATTAACTACACAATGGATGACCTATCGCATTACTAGATCATTAACAATTAAGATAAGAGACAACCAATCAATATTCAATAATTAAGTTTCATATTCCTAAGCAAACACACAAGTAAATTAGCGGACATGGGGAACATGCAAGCATACACACAAGTAATTGAAGACATAGTTAAATTAATGAAGTAAAACACTTATCTTGATGTAAGATAGGTTTAGAACCTAAAATACTGATGCAAGACAACCTTGGTTGGTTTAGGTTTTACTCCAAAAGACTACACACTCAAAACTAAAAATTCGGATTCTATATATAAGATTACATATGTGACGGCGTCACCTTTGATTTAATGACGTCGTCGGTCGCGTCATTAGGGTTTTGTCTTGGCCATGTTAGTCTTTATGATGGCGTCACCTTATGCTGTGGCGCCGTCCCTTGATCTCGGCGTCGTGCGGATCAAATCTGGGCCGTCTCGAGTTGCGACGACCTACTCTTTAAAACCACGACACCGTCACTTGTAAATAATCAATTTGGCTCTTGAGCCGTCACAAAAGTGATGCGGCGTCGCAGATAACACTCGACTCCGAGTCCCTTTCGGTTCCAACGACTCGAGTGTCTCGATTCTTGACTTTGGCCATTTTCTTCGTATATTCGCGCTTTTCGTCCGAATAAGTGTCATTCGACATTTTGCCTTCAAGATAGCTAAAAAGTGAAAATGAACAATATTAAGTAATAACGGATACAAAGTGATCAAATAAGGGCTTAAATGACCCCTCAAAAGGTACATTTAAACCTTATCAATCTGATCATACGATTGGGTAGATGAACTACCTAGTACTTTGGGCTCACAGAACGCACACAAAGTCAAGCCATGGGGAAAGCATTTTAGCTTGACATATGGCACGGAAGTCATCATCCTTCGGAGTAAGTGTCGAAGCGAAAGGGTCATGAACTTGCGCGGATAACGAAGAAAGACTCGTAGCAACCTAGACCTACTCGAAGAGCGAAGGAAATAGCCTCAATCGGGGAGGCTATCCATAAGCAAAGATTGAAGATACTACAGCGATCGGGTTCGACGCCGACCTTCAAGCGGGAATACGTCCTCCGACTTAATAACGCAAGTAAAGTTAGTACCGTGGTAAACGGACCTACATGGGAAGGGCCTTACTTTGTTAAGGAAGCATGTGCAAAGAGCCTACAAGCTAAAAACCTTAGATGGAGACGCTATTGATAGAACTTGGAATGGCACTACCCTTTGTAAGTTCTACGTATGAAACTTACAATGTCCAAGGACAATTTTATTTTGCTTTCAATCAATGTATTTGCATTCTTCTCACTGGGAAAGAAGCATTAATGGTAGGCGTCCTAGTATTCATTTCTTAAAATGATGTAATCCTCCTACCCACTTAATGATATAACGCATTTCCTCAAATCTCTTGTTTAGTTCAATACAACAAGATTTGTCCACCGTCGCTTTATAAGTTTCAATGTCGAAGGGATGTACAAAGACTAACAACATGTCTTGCTCATATGCATAACATCCATCTCAACTTCACATTAACTTTCCTATATGTCCTTAAGGTATTTTAAGCCTTTCGCTACCCAAAGGATTAAGATGGAGTGGGTCGCAACCCTCTGTCAGCAGTCAAATTATACGATTGCTAATATTCTTGGTGAAGTAATTACACACAATGAGGCTATGCATCTACCATAAGCCTTAGGTTGTAAAAAATTTGTACGCAAGTAAAATGAAAAGAGAAGAATCACACATGGCAAAATACAAGCCCTAGTGGCTTTAATGTAGATTAATGACTAGTTTAACTAGTCTAAACAGACCTTAGCCTTAACGATCCAACCAAGCAAAACATCGTCTTAGGCGAAGCCTACATCACGACAACAAATGTTAATTGTTTCATCGAGCACAAAGCCCGAAAGGAACACATACAAATTATTTTAAAGCAGGTACATACAACCACAGGGATCAAATTACAACCACATGGTTGCCTTCATCAAACTTTGGAATGAGTGGGATCAATTTGAACCCGAGGATGGAGCCTTTGGTGACTGAGTCTTCTTTGAAGGAGATGGAGGTCGACTTTCCTGCTTCTAGCCAAGAGGTCCTCAACAGAGGTCACTGGGTCCTTCATTACTCGGCAGAAAAGGAACTCTAAAGCAACTAAGTCATTACCGCATCATCATACTCTTTCCCATGAGTTGCCTGTAGTATAGAACTTTCTCCGCCTTCACCGGTTCCTCCGTCATGAGCCTATCTCCTCCAAAGTGGTACACTTGCCATGAAATATGGTCGATTCACCAGTGTTACCAATTGCAATCCCCACATCATCACTATGGTAAAGTTCCATGGCAATGTAGGGGATGACCTTGGTTACCAAGTCCACCCTATCCTTCTTCAAGATCTTCGTATGAGCTGTTTAACCCATCTACCTTTACCTCGAGCTTGATCTCTTGGTCCACCACCTTAGCTCTCTCTCCTTCGAGGCCTCACACTTGGACGAAAGAACAGATATCACTCTTGTAGCCTACAACCTTTGAGCCTTCGAGAGTTAACTCACATTCAACCACGCTACTGCTAATGACCTGAGCTTTTCAACATCACCGAGATCTTGCACCAAGGGGTTCTTGTCAAACTCCTCCAATGCATCTTCACATTTTTCTCCAGTCCGCATACTGATCCCAGCCTTCCCTTGCAAGCATAACATCCATTTCTTCTCGAGCCTTGGTGACAAAGACTCGAGCAGCACTCCCTTGTCCTAGTATTGAGTTGGTTGTCTAGCATGCATTGTCGGACATAACTCTTGTCATGAAGGTCGCAGAGTTTTCCATGGACATGTTGTCCATCACCCCTTCCACCGGGGGATCACACTACCATAAATAGATGACAAGCTAAGGGAGAGGAAAGCACCTTCGTGTCGTGAAGTCCCGCAAGATATGTAAACTTGTTAATATATTATTATTGGTATATAATTTTTGTAACAGAAAGAAACATTACCATGGATATCATCTCTTGGGCCCTTCGATGGGTGGAAACACCTACGCCTTACCTCGCACTTTTGCTGTGTAGTTCGGTAGGAGGAGAGGCAAGATAAGCTTCCTCTTCAAAGCGGACTTCGCAGCTTTTGCACCGGTACCTTCTCTGCCGGACCCCTACGATGGCCAATCGTCCTTCGAGACCGGGTTCATCGATTCGCAACATTCTCCACAAGTCGGGTCTTCAACATCTATGGGTTCCTTTGACGGAGGAGCGAGAGGAAACATGCTCGATGGGCTCGGGCTTCCACATTATTATTATTTATCGACATCGATGGAGAGCCCACACCATAGCTCGCCTCCGGGATTCTTCGAATGAAGTGACCTCCTTTGCACCACCAGCTACCACAAAGTTTCGAATGACATTTACATCGAAGGAGCAAATAAGATAAATATCGAAAGATAAGTTTTTATATCTTATTTTAATAAAAAAAAATACATACTTTCTCCATCACAAATAATCTCGGTACCAAAGGATACCTCCCATCTTTCAAAGAAGGCCAACCATGAAAAGAATTGGCTCGGGGAATGTTTGCAATCACCGATGACGAGCCAAATGTCGATACAAAGGATTCCTCCTCACAAGGTAGGGCGAGGGACCGTTGAACCTTTTTTCATCATACTTGAAACTCGGGTTTAACAATGCAGAAATTTGGTGGGATAATGGTGTTTTGGATGTAAAAGAATTTGCCTTCCGGCCTCGATGTTTGTAAACTGCCTATCTATGAGAATAGGCACATCCCTTTCACCCTCTTGGCTAATGTCAACCAATCTCCTCCGTGGTATAAATTCAGAAAACCCCTAGCTACGCTTAATGATGGTTCAAACCCATAAGCTTTACACATCATAATGTATGTCGTAAGCTTGTCTAGGCCAAAAGGGTTAAACCTAGATATGTGTACCTCATAGTACTGAGGAGTTCTAAAATCAAATGGTGCAAGGGTATCCTAAGGTTGGAGGTGGTGAATGCATGGTGTATAAGCCTACATAGTTTTCGGGGCATAAAAAATCCCTTGATTTCTACCAGTAACATGATTTTATGCTTTTGGGAATTGATAATTGGTGAGGAACGCTTTGAGCTCCTCCCTTGTCAAGGTGCAACCTTGTTGTTTGATTACAAATTTCTTATTTGTAGACATTGATCCTTCTAAAATCTACAATAAAGTATTTGAAAACAGACATCGAAGGAATACTTTACCTTGTTTGATCGAAAGCTTAATCGGAAGAGGTTTTAGTAGGTGAAAACTTGGGCGTGAGATAAAATAATGTTAGGGTTTTACTGTTTTTAACTTTACCCTCACATACGTTAAATCTCGGCCCTACACGTGTCCTGACTTATCCCCTTACCACCGGATTTCAAACCCTTTTTTAAATTTTGAAATGACGTTTTATTTTACCGAGGAAAAGGGGGTAGTTAATATAAGTGTAAGCATTAATTACGGTCAATGGTTGCTAGACTTTTCATCTTCGTTCGTTTTTTGTGACGAAGGGGAGGTTTTGTTTCTATTTCTGAGTCGTAAGCAATATTTCTTGTTCGTACATATCACTTTCGACTCGGGGCTTGATGACGCACCTCCGATCAGTCGAAGGACCCCTTCGGCCTCGATCGAATTTGCATTACGAAGACCCAAGTCTTTCTTCATAAGTCATTGGTGGTGTAAAACCATTCATCATTGATATGGTTACCATTGGGAATTCACCACCGAAGGCTGCCCATGCCTTCTTAGTCTTCTCTGAAGGTGCCAAGACAAAGGAGAACCTTGAATTGGTCTTCCCCACATTCCTACTATTTCTTAGCTTCCCGCCAAGGCGAGATAGTGGGATGAAGCCCTATCGGTTACCACAACCGGGGACGCCCCATGATCTCCTAAACATGTGATAACACTCCAAGCTATTTTCTTCACCTATAAGCAGGTTGGACTAGTCATTTCAATGGTATGTTCACTCAACACAAGATTTCACATACTCCATATTATTTACAACATATCACATACTTACTCTCACGGGAGGTGGTTCGCAGGCCCAACCTGCAGAATCACTAATGAAGTGTCTCTTATTTCTTATTGCGAGATTGGCTACAAGTTTGGCGCAAGCATATCACCTTCATACCCTTCGATCACCATCAAGGCCACGGTCGCATCACAATTATTGTACAATCGAATGACATCCATTAGGGGGATATTTTTAGACTTAGTGAAAGTGATTGTCATTCTTAGATTAGGAACTCGTGATTTGGATTTATCTTTTATGATTGTAAACGGTTTATGTAAGATGTGAAAACCGTAAGTTCTTAAGTTTTTATCCTAAATCCTATCCTATCCCACATCGTTGAGAAGGTAAACCATGTAAGGGTTTCTTGTCTATACAAGAAACCCACTACCTCTCATTTAAAGTGTGTGACTCTAAAGGCAAGGTTAGGAAGTTAGGGAAACTTTGTATGTTTTTCATATGTGTGCAATAAAGCTCTTTCTCTCTTCTCCACACTACCTCACCTCACGTCTCACCATCCATCACCATAGTTAGTGTTTTAGTTGATCACACAAGGTCCTATAGTGGGAATGAACACATTCCAAGAATAAAAGCATTTAATGCGGTAGGGTAGCAGTGTACTTTACTAGTTAGATGCTTGGCACATTGCTATTAACCCATGGGTATCCATCTCTAACTTCTCCTATATAAGAGAATGTAGTAAAGAAGTAAATGTTATCTCGTACAATTATTGTTATACACATTGACGAGAGCATTTACTCCTCCTAAGAACTAAGTCCACGAGTCCTATGAGAATGTTAGCATAGTTCTTACTTAAACACATATTTTGGTTAGTGTTTAAATTAGTAAGGATATCATAATACATTGTCATTCAACTTTGATTGTAATTCTGCAAACCATCATAATAATTTCTTTGATTCATTTCTAATAAGAATTTAAACGTTAAAAAATTCTTGTCTAGTTTCTTTCTTACTTGTTATCTTGCTAAAACATTTTTATACTTTACTATCATGAATGTTGGTTAGTTAACTTAGTTATATATTAGTATATATACTAAAAGCGGGACCCAAGGTTTTGCAAAACACGCATTTAATGAAAAGTTTTCCAAATTGGCGAAATAGCCCCGAGGTTCAAGTGGTGGCTATGAAACTAAGTCCAAACATTAAATGCAAAGTTTCACAACTTGGCAAAAACAGCCCCGAGGTTTAAGTGTCGTTGCAAAGTAGGTCCGAACATTAAATGCAAAGTTTCATAACTTGGCAAAAACAGTCTCTGAGGTTTAAGTGTCGTTTCAAAGTAAGTCCTTTAAAGCTAATCCCGCTGCATCGCGCGGGTTCCCACACTCGTTTGTAACTATTATAAAGGAACAACAGAGCGGTGTATGCTTGGAACTTAACATAAATCACTATTAGATAGTTGAAACTTGATTGAAAAAAATTCACGTTAACTTTTGGTTGGAAGGTTTGAAAAGTTATAAATTTCACATAAACTTTCCCATTACGGATGATAAGTTTCTTCCTAAATAAGCTCCAGATATCTAAATCTATCAATATTATACAAAATGATTACCTAATGTGAAAAGTCATAATATTATCATACATACTCAACTATCAAAAACTACTAATAATAATAATAATAATCTCCACGTCCCCGCGTCTTAACGGTTTGAAACTGGTGGCATTTTGCTTTATTAGTTTCCTTCCCTCACTCTCCTTTATGGATATCATGGTAAGTAAGGTTATTTCTCATGGTTGCCCTCAACTTAAAAAGGTTATTCATATAGTTCTTTAATGTGTTATTGATGTGAGCTATTTGAAAGGGAGAAACAAGGTGGTTAGCTCCGAGTAGTGATTGGCATGACTAATTCATGTGACTAATTTTATGTCTAACAAGGATCTTGTAACACATGGCTAAATCAATGGTAAATAAGAGGAGTGAGAATAAGTGGAATACAAGTGTTACAAAATGAATAGATTAGGCATAAAATTAGTCACATGAATTAGTCATCTCCATCATTTTCCGTTAGCTCCTCTCCGGATGACATTGAAAGTGTTAAGAAGGAATATAGTTTCCCCTTCCTTAAAAGTATCTTTTAAGCTTGGATCTAGCCTGTTACTCTTTAAAGCCTATATCCTGGAATTTCTGGATCACTAGACCTCGTGATGTGTTCCAACATATGTAATCTTTTTGCTTTTTTTTGGCGTTTTTGTTTCTCTTTGTACTCTTTTCTCTGTCTCCCCTCGGGGCCGTTTGTTTATATTTAATAAATTTTCTCAACATTTAAAAAATAAAAAATAATAATAAGGGTGAAAGCTAAAGAAACAAAACATATATTTATTGAAAATGACATAAATACGTAACAAAATTTATCAATTAGTAGAATCGCTAAAACAATTTCAAATTTTTTGTCAATGTCGCTAATAATTCTGGTTTAACCGGTTATCTCCATGTTATTTGACTAAAATGACCTTGTGTTCTTCCCTCTTGATTTTGTTCTTGAGTAAATATTTTTTATAATATGTTCATCTGGGAACACATTCCAACACACAAGCAACTCAATTCATAATTCAAGCACGCCATAATTCAAACAATATCATCAACATGACAAACCCCATACGATATCTAATTCAAAGCATAATTCAAACACGACATTATGGAAGCATTGTCAAAACTGTCCCATCTTAAAATGTTCCATCTTTGAAAAAAAAAATGAGCAAATTCTATAGAAATACCTAAATTCCCCCCCTTCATAATTTGGTAAAACTAAACCACCACTTCCCAAAATGGTCATGTGTGATTCTTCACCAGCTTGCGACACATGTCTCTTACAAGTACATGCTTTGGTTTTAGGGTTTTAACTTGAATGACTAATATACCTCATTCATTAAACATAAAAACACACATCTCATATATTTACTTATCTTTTTTCTCTATCCTTCTCCACCACCACCATATCCTCTCTCCCTCCCCACTACCACCAGATCCGTCACCATCACCATCAGATAGTTACTCGACCCTTTGCCCGACCCCAATAGACAATTGCTCGACTCATCAGATAATTGATCGACCCAACAGGGATGATGAGAAGGGGTCAAGATATACCAGATGGCGGCGAGTTTCTGTTCATGATTTTCAGTCGAGATTTATGTTCTCCGTCGACTGTCAAAAAATCAAAAATCCACCATTGACTTTACCACGTGCAATCACCACATATTCACTCAACAACAACCCCTAAGATAACAGATCTTATACTTTTCAATATTTGTAAAATATATTTGTTTAGTGTCGAAACGTGGCCACGTGAGGAAGAAGAAAGGGGTTGTTGGAGAGTCGAGCGTGTCTTTTCCGGCGAGCTTCAAGCACAATTTGATATCAAGTCATAAATGAAAGGAACAAAAGGGCTGTTGGAAAGTTTGTTAAATATATTAGGTAAGTTTTTTACACGTTGTTGGATGGACAGGGTGTTAAGTATATTAGGTAAGCTTGGACAATTTGTTAAAGGGTTTTAACGTGTTACAGGGGTGCAAGTTAATCATCTGATAAAAGACAATGCAGAACTGCGAAAGACATGCGAATTCACATAAAAGTACAAATAAGTGTATCTTTATGTGAGTAATTGTGTACTTTTGTTGTGGTTAACTTGTGCCCCTAAGGCACAAGTTAGAAAAAAAACCCTTTGTTAAAAGCTTGTTAAATCTTTTCAGTCGAGCTTCAAGCACAATTTAATGCAAAAAGCACGTGACCCAAAACATAAGGTATAAGTGAAATAAAAGAAATACAAATATTAAAGCATAAAGGTGTATTTATAATTTCGTAATAAAACAAAATAATATATAGAAAAATCTCGCTTAACCATATTACTTTAATAATAATGGGACACGTGTCAATAAGGGGTGAAGTCACGTAGTCAAAAAGACACATGATCATTTTAGGGAGTGAAGTTTTTTTTACGAAGTCCTTAACCATGGGTTCAAAATTTGGGTATTTGTGAAATTTTCTTGAAAAAAATTATGGAAGCAAGAAAACTGTACCATCGTACCAACAGTAAAATGTTCTTATAAACAGTTTTGCAAAACTGTCCCATCGTACCAACTAACAGTTTTGAAAATGGAAATTCATAATTCAAACACGCCATTATGGACGTGATATCTGAACTTTGAAAATGCTTTTGTGTTGAATGTTCTTATAACTGTAGTTAGGATGGGTAAGACAACCCATGCATTATGGTGTATAAAATTGATGGAGTAAGGGAAACGTCATAATGACAACCCATATTTGTAAGACGAGCCATCTTATAACCTATTATGGGTGTATGGCCGGAATCTGGATAGGTGGTGGTGGACACTGAAACCTTTTTATATATATATATATATGATATTATTTTTTTGAAATTAACAAAACTGATGGGTGTATGGCCGGAATCTGGTATATATGCATTAGTTAGTTTTTGAGTTATATATGGGTCGGATGCATACAGTGAAACCAAAGGCAAAAATGACAGGTGGTGGTGGACGTGCAGGGGTGGATGGTTGGAATCTGGAAATTAGAATTTTGGAATTAAAAAATAAATGTAAATTCAAAAACAAAATCAAAGGGGGAAGAACACAAGCGATTATAGTAATATATAAAGATAGTTATGTATTTGAGTAGTTTTAACAAATATATTACGTATCTTTATCTTTCACCCTAATAATAATAAACTCCGCAATCAGTTCTTTACCATATAGAACGCAATCAGACTGTCCAAAGACTTTAGTTCCTTATTACCAACATCTTCTTCAAGTAATTTTCTTTATAATCAAAGAAAAAGATAAGTAGTTCATTAGAAATCTGAGATCACTGTTTAGTATGTATATATGCAACAAAACATGAACGGTAAATACGCGCAAGTGCTCTAATTTCACTATCAAAATTTAAGTTTAAGCTGTCGATCGAAAATATTGTCTGAATAGTGACCCATGCAAAGGGTATGACCTAAGTGACACATATTGGCTGATAAATAATAACCCGTAGGGTACTTAAACGCTTTTTTGAAGTAATACATTTATTGGAAACCCTTAAAAAAAAAAGTAATAATGAGGTTGAATCTTCCATACAAAAGTTTTCAAAAACAAGAGAAACAATTATAATCTACGTAAATCTGGTGCTAGTTAAAAATCCTAAAAAAGTGAACAGAAATCAAGAATAAAAGAGAAAAAAAAGCTTACATATTCGATATAATTTGACTTTCTTGAACGCTTTATTTCTGTAGGTATTAGAACACATGCAACTAGGAATCAATCTGGTATGGCAGAATATCTATTTAAACACAAAAAATATATAGAATGATTTATAAGGAAATGCCCGGAAATTTTTAGATTAGATCAACGACGGTACCAGAGAAAGGAACGGACAAGGAGGTTCTGACACTTCAACAATTCCTTCAAGCATCTGGATGACCTCTCTCATGGTTGGCCTCGACGAAGGGTTTTCTTGCAGACACCAAATAGCGACCATGACAAATGTTTTTAGTTTCTTGTAGTCATCTAAGGCCTCCATATCATTCTCAACGAATGTATCCAGTCTACCTTCTTGATAACAATCCCATACCCAATCAGTTAAAACAGCCCTGTCTTCGTTACCACTCTCAAAATGCAAACTTTTACGGCACGAAATGATCTCTAGTAGCAACACACCAAAGCTGTATACATCAACCTTTGCTGTGATCGGGGTGTTTCTAAACCATTCAGGAGCAACATATCCTTTAGTTCCTCTTATGCCAGTACTTGTTTGACTTTGATTGATATTCAGAAGTTTCGCCAATCCAAAGTCAGAAATCTTAGCATTGTAGTAGTCATCAAGAAGAATATTCTGAGGCTTTATGTCACAATGGATTACTTGGGTGCTGCATTCTTCATGGAGGTATGAGAGTCCCTTTGCAATGCCTAAAGTAATATCACTCCTCTGTTTCCAACATGGTCTGATTTTTCCGAAGAGAAAGGATGCTATAGTGCCATTGCTCATGTACTCATAAATTAATAACCGCTGATCACCTTCCTTACAATAGCCAAGTAGCTGCACCAAATTTTTGTGATGAGTCCTTGCAACACCATTGACCTCAGTCTGGAATTCCTTTTCGCTTTCTTGAAACAACCTATATAGCTTCTTCACCGCCACAGTGTTTATACCTATTACGCCTTTATAAACTATCCCAAAGGACCCCTTTCCCAGTTCATCCTTGAACCCACCAGTTGCTTCAACTAGCTCTTGATATGTAAAACGAGGCAGATTGGTATCAACGCCTATATGAGTTGGATATGGATTTCTGGCCTTGTATTTGTAGATTTGAAAAAAGCCTACACAAATCACACCACTCAATACTATGAATACAAACACAGTTGTAGTTAAGACGGCTGGTCCCACA
Source organism: Chrysanthemum lavandulifolium (assembly GCA_022545495.1). Lineage (NCBI taxonomy): Eukaryota > Viridiplantae > Streptophyta > Magnoliopsida > Asterales > Asteraceae > Chrysanthemum > Chrysanthemum lavandulifolium. The sequence goes on from CM040245.1 coordinate 129,047,736, forward strand.
AATATCAAACTTTTTTTATCTTTATTACCTCCTGAAAACTGAGGAGGTCTTTCTGACGGACGATCACCTTTCTGAATTTCAGAAACGCCTTGGCATTTTCTGAACTTCCTCTCCTTCCATTAGAGAGGGAAGCTTTTTCTTCCAACATTGATTTCCCCATAAATTACAACAGCACAGAAACAATCTTCGGCGCAGTAATTTTGCAGTCTTGTTCATAAACTGATCTGATGCGCATATAGTCATCTTGTGGCCAATTAACATCCGAGAGTTCAATGAAATCATAATCTTCTTTCCCATTTCCTTCATCACAGCTTGGGTGAAATCAGGCTTACAGTCACCATTTGGATCATTGGGATCAAGCAATGAAAACCCCGTTAGCATTCACAGTTTGGTCGGTCTGTATCAAGGCTGCAAACATTGTTTAATCCACAAGCCCTGCTACCTTCAAGCCCAATGCTTTGAGCACACATGTTTCTCGCTGGTACAAGCCATATTTCTTCCAGCTTGTATTGCTGGCGGGATTTTTGGCGTGGGAGTATCGAGTTAAAACCCCATCAGAATCTAAAGTCGCTCGATGATAATAATCTCCGGAAGGAGGTTCTGCTTTTCTTGAAGTAAGATCAAATCTTTGCCCATTTCTTCTCAAAACGTACATGTACCCGGTTTCATCAAAGAACACTTGGTCACCAGAATTTGATTGATTAGAGGGATCATCAGTTTGAGCAGTATAGTAAGGAACATAAGCAAAATCGGTAGTTATATCTCGACTATTAAGAACAAGATTACCATCTTGAAGCAGCTGAAGCTGGAACCTTCCTCTAGAAAGTTAGTTTTGCTCATCTTTGAATTGATCACTCCACCTCTTTCGATAACCTGAGTAGGCAACATGGTATCTGCTGGATAATTAAAACTCTCCCATATCTTACTAGAATTGCTACCTACAATCACAAAGTTACCCGTATCATTCATAAAACCATTAGAAATATCTGATATGGAACTTGAATTCCACACCTCTCTGCCTTGAGGATCACTAAGTACAAGCCCGCGCCTATTGATTAGCTCAACTTTCGATCCTCTAGAAAGCACGGGATTTGTTTGTGGATACCAGACGATGGTCTTGTCAGGTATCTTGTCATACCATATAGATAACACAAAGTTATCTTCTCCTTGAATACGTTGGAACCCAAAAGCAAAATCACCGGAAGGTGAGAGCCATGGTATGATATTGTCTGTTGCAGTGAGGGATGCACCCATGGCTACAGAACCATTGCCGTTAGTTCGTTGTGCCACAATAGAAAATGGTAGAAAAGTGACTAAATGAAGGAAATATATGACCCTGGCCATTGTAAAATAATTGCTTAAATGATATGCAACATATGCATGATATACAAGTTAAAAACATAAAGATCATTGACATATAGTCAAGTGAATGACTTTTCTCTTTAGTAACAGTAGAGTAGTTGAACTTTCCATGATAAGGAACTCAAATACATTTTTAGTTGGTAGACCTTTTCATGCAGAGGATCTTATTAATCAATGAATTATATACATATGGTGTTTCGTGGATTATTCTAGTTCTCAAGGATGCAACATATTGATATTTCTACGGATAATTTTGATAATCCACGGCAATCTAATGTGAGTTTACATTTATGCCCCCACACTAGGTTAACTTGTTTTTTCATCTCCCCAACACTCTCGCCTCACTATTCCGGCTTCTATTTCGCCATCATGTGAAGCATTACAATCGAATAACATGCATACTTTATTACTATTAATATATTTTATGCTTTTCTTATTTTGTGTTTGTGTAAAATCATCTGATAGCATTCATGCTTGCAATCGGATTTCATAATGTTATAACAATCGGATGGACGGACGAGGAGATGTCTCCGGACTCCGGCGAAAGTCACTAAACGAAAAAACCAAAGCTGACGTGGCACATAAATACGCTGACCAGTTACAGAAAATTAACGAAAACTTTCGGCCGGGACATGTCCCCAGCGAAATTCTGTTGAATATTTAACATAATTTTACCGCCTAGTCAAAATTCAACGACACCTTTCGCCGGGGACGTGTCCCCGCCGAAAGTGTCTTTCACTTTTACGAAAATTTGACCAAAGTCAAAAGCATGCTATTTGTTCCCGCCTTTATTCCCGCCAAAACTTTTCCCGGGGACATGTCTCCGGCAAAAGTACTATTTACAAAAATACACTTTATTGCAACTTTTTCTTCTAAACGACGTTATATCCTTCATTCAAATAATGAGAACAACACATCTTGATAAGTGTTTGAGGTGTGTGCTCATCTTTCTTTGCATTTACACACACCCCATATAGGGGTGTCATTCGGTCGGTCGGTCGGGTTCGGGTCGGTCGAATTCGGGTCAAGTCGGGTCAACCAAAAATAATATACGAACCCGACCCTATTTGAACTCGGGTTGGTCGGGTTCGGGTCAAATCGGGTCGGGTCAAGTCGGGTCGGGTCAAGTCGGGTTGGGTCAAGTCCATTTATATAATTCTAGAATTTAATTTCTTAAATTTAGTAACCAAACGTTATGAATATAATGTCTATTGGTTTTAAAGGTTATTATATTAATACCAAGTAAAGCGATGCACTAATGCATGCATTTTATAGTTGGTTTACACATTTTCTTTTGTAATGCGTTTTGTTTTCGATATGAAATTGATTATATAGAATGAAAATGAATATAAAACCAAATATATGAAGCAATATATGTTCATGCACTAATTTGGGCCTTTCAATTAAATAAAGATTGAGAAAAGTTTAAAAAAAAAAAAAAATTAAGTCGGGTTAGTCGGGTGCGACGAACACGAATTTTCAAATATTTTGAACCCGATACCCGACCACTAGTTCGTGCTCGGGTTAATCGGGTTGACCCGATTGACCAGTGGATTTTGGACCCGAGTAACCCGACCCGAATATCCTTCGTCGGGTTCGGGTCCGGGTCGGGTCGGGAAAAATGACACCCCTACCCACATAGTGTCATTTTCAAAGTTGCTTTCTTTCTTTTAAATTTTTTTAACCAAAAGGTTCTTGGCCCTAATTCTTTCTGTGAGCTTTATTTGTAAAAATAGTTAGTAATTAACGTCGTGTTAATTAGTATCCTGATCAGATTGGTGGTTCTTACTCAGGTTCTTGGTGGTTTTTTGTGTATGTATTTTTAGGGTTTTGTTTCAATCGACTTGGTTCTTTGGTCTTACTGGTATATGGTGTTTCATCGATTGATTATGGGTTAGTTTTGCTCTTCATTGTGCATAAACCCTAGTTTTAACTAGGGTTTCTGGTATGTGCTAAAACACATACCTTTTCATTATCAAAAGAGACCCAAAATAACCAAGAAAGAGCCGTTTATTGCTAATATTTGTGGTTTTCTTGAGTTTGTGCTTGTGCAGGTACGGATATGTAAAAACACACAAAAAAGAACCTAATCAGAAGAAAACCAGGCACGAGAGAAAGAAGAGTGCAAAAGCTGAGGCTGGGAAAGGAATTTGCAAGATTGGATCATCATTTTCTCAAAATGTCAAGTTTAGTCCTTGAAGAATCAGAACTGACATGTTTGGTCCTTGAAATTTTCAAAGATGGCAAAATCAGTCCCTGGATTATTTGAGAATGACAAAAACAACCCTTGGATTACATTTTCATATTTACAGAATTGGTCCCTGAAGTTTCAGTTTATACACACTTGGTCCTTGAAATATATCCTAAGCTTAAACTACTCTTGGTCCAAGTTATATCCTAAACCCAAAGAACCACGGCCCAATAACCATTACCCAGTCCAACCCCTTAACCTTTACCCGGTTTCTTATTTACCCAACCCGTTATCCTTTTTACCCAAGTCAAATCTTACTTACCCGGTCAAAATATCAAACAAATATATTAAAAACCCACATGCGCCCAAAAGAATCCCCAAACCATTCCCAGGCACAAGAACCCTAAATACCCCTTATCCCAATTGATGCAATTCACTCTCATTAAGGGTAAAGTTGTACTTTTATCTGACACCCACTGACACACGGATGCCAGCTTGGCAATCCGTGTGTCATTCCCTTCGTTCCTGTCCTCTGATTGGTGCACGAGATGTGGCAAAATGATCCAAGGGCTATCAAGGGTTGGATGACATGTAGAGATGATCCAAGGGATTGAAATGCTCCAGAGAAAGCACACCAAGCTTATTTCTAGATGATTCCAAGGCTCAAGTAGATGCTATATATACTCCTTAACTTCTCTGTTGTAATCAAGTAGTTGTAGTGAGAGAAAGTAGTATAGTAGTAGTATTAGGAGTAGAATAGTAGAGTAGATTTAAATGCTTTCAATGTTTTTTTAAGTTTAATTTTAGTCATTTAATCTTTGTACTCAAATTTCATTATTCAATATAATCATTTCGCTTGAATTCTTATTTTGAATCTAAATTCTGTTTTTAGCTGTTATAAACTCATTTTAATCTTAAACACTTTCATTATTCAATTCTTCTCTTAATTGCTACTCAAAATTTCACTTTAGTCAATTTAAGTCAAATAGCATGTGATAGTTAGATTGATTGTTGTATGGTGATGAATATGGGATGATGTTGATTCTCAGTTGGATTTGGGTTTGATATCAGATTTAGATAGTGGTTACATTGATCTCATAAGCATGCCATTGTGGCTTGGACAAATGTAAGTCCAAATCTGTCTCAACAATTATCAGTAGTGTAATTTGATTTAGTACTGCTTCTGATTGCTTAATTTTGTTTAAAATTGTGAAGTTAGTAATTTTGTTGCTTAGCTAGTCATTGTAAGCATCTGTTTAAAGTTTCTGTCATTTATCTGCATAATTAATATATGATTACATTAGTTTGATTATGATTGAATCTGAGGTCATAGATGAGTTAGAACTTTGCATTTAGGTGTAATTAAGCATATTAGGTTTAGGACTAGTGATAAGATTTACTAGTTGGATAGATTGCTGTTTAAAGTTGCCTTTTAGTAGAGTAACTTAGTGTTTGGTATAAGCTAATATTTGTAGTTCTAATGCTTATCTGTGGTTGGAATCAGTTACTTTAGTCTCCATTGGTCATAACTCAGTCATAGTAGTCACTCATTTGCACAATAAAACAGTAAAAGTCAACTTAGATTGTAATCAGTCCTTGTGACTTTATCAGATAGGGATATTAGCAAATTAGGTTAGCATTAGGTTTAGATATCATCACACTAGCTTAATCAAGTCTTATTGTAGCTCATTTCATAGTTTAGATCAAATTAGAATCACTAGAATTTCATTAAATTCAAATTCAGTTTCTATTATAAAAGTCAGAACCCATCTGTTATGAACATACTCAGTTAGATCTGAGTGTGCATTAGGGATTTGCAGCAGCCATTTCTTGTTCATTTTAGCTTGTTATTGGCTGAAACTTTGTATATATGATCTCTGACTGGTAGTCTTTAATTTCCAATTAAGTTTTCTGTTTCAGCTCATTAGATAAGCTAGTACAATAGCATAAACTTGGTCAGTTGGTCTCATAAGTGCCCTGTGCACAGATTAATTGACTAAGCAATCATCTTGCAGAGGTCACAACAAGCACACCAAAGCTTGTTGTGAGCTCATATTTGGTAGATTAGTCCTTTGGCTGGTTGTTTATTGATTTCAACATTTGGATTTCCCATTAGCTGATTAGAATAGCCTTTGCATAAGCTCAAACAGAAGGGCCTATTAGCTGTTGCAGTTTGAATCAATCATTAGTAGTTTGCATTATATAGATTAGAATTAGATGTTTTAAGTTGTAATTAGATTATCTTAGCATAATATAGCTTCACTTACTATTTGATAGCTTATTTCACTGTTTTGCTTATTATTAAGTGCTTATTTTGTACTAGTTTACACTGCAACTTTGATTTCTTCTACATAAGCCCATGTTTTCTTATTTTTCATAGATTTAGATTAAGATTTTAGAATTTCCCTGAATTTTCATAATTTTTGGTCATTGTTTGGTATTTTTCTTTATTAAAAATAGTTTTTAATCATTTTTAAATAGCTTTAATTGCAATTAATTGAGAAAAAGTTCCAAAAAATAATTTTTCAATTTTAACAGTTTAAGATAGATATAAAAAGCATAAAAAATATTTTTCCCTATTTTTCTCCTTTTATTTGGTATTTCTCACAATTTAAATTAGATTTAAATAGTATTAAATTCATAGAAAATAGGAAAATAATCTGAAAATTACAAAAATAGTTTTGAAAAGTCTCTTATGATATTTTAGAGTTTTTAAAAGTGATTCCATATTTTTCCCTTTCTTTTTCATAATTTTTAGATAATTAGTTTTATTTTTAAAGTTAATAATTAGTTTTTAATTCTAATAAAATCAAGAAAAATCCTAAAAAATAGTTTTAATTCATATCTAGTTTTCAAATATCATTTTTAGCATAAAAGTAATTTTAGGTTATTTTTAGGAGTTAGATTAGTCGTTGTTGCATTTTATTCGCGTTTTGTTTAAATTCCGGATTTGCGTTTTAGTATAGAATTGCGTAGTTTGCCATAATTCTTAGGTTTTCCCCATAGATTTTAGTTCCTTATGCTTTCCTTATCCCGTAGTTTTGATAACTTCATATTATCCCCTTTTCTCATTCGAATCCCGATTATCGAGACGTGAGTTGGAAATTCCATTCAACCCTCGTTCGGAACGATCTCGGTGCTCAAACCTAACACGTTTGAGTTACCCATATACTACTACTTCTTATTATTGGTCGGTGTCCAGCGTTTAAGTTTCTTACGGTTAGTCATTCACAGTGGCTAGCTTGGTGAGTAAGCAGCGTTTTAGACAAATCAGTTTCCATTACGTTGTGAAAACGAGAACGTGTTTTCTTGTTAAGTGGATCTGCTGCCTTGTTTCGATTTTTATTTTTATTTATTTTTTATTTTTTATTTTTTTTTTCTGTTTCTGTTTTAAGGTTGTTTTAGTTATGCGTTCTGATGGAGAGGGTGGTTTAGTTTCGAGTTAGATGAAAACATGAAACCTGTTTCATGTTCCAATATCGAGGGTGTAAATGGTGGGGATGCTGCTTCTGTTTTCACCAATACACAAGAGGAGTCGATTCCTCTTGTTTCTAGCCCTAGTCATGATGCACCTAGTCATGACACGCCTGAGGGTCATGATACTTTATTGAAAATTCGTGCTATTGAAAACAAATCTTTGAGGAAAACTTATTCTTGTGGGTGACTATGGGCAACCATTAAAACCGGTATGTGACGATGGATGCTACTACGTCTCTGGGCTAATCCATTTGAGCATCTTAAGGTGCCGCGATCACGGAAGGAGCTAGAGGAGATGCTTCGCTATTGGTTATTATTCAAACCTCCTCATGATCTGAGTGTTCCTATGGCTTCAATGTTAATGCTACTAGTAGTCCTAATAATGTTAATGATAAGGTAGGTGCGAATGCACATGGGGTTGTTGGTATTGAGAAGGTTGGTGTGGATGCTTTGAAACAACCTTCACATCGATATCTTTGGTGTTACTTCTCTTGAACCTAAGAACACACGTCAAACTTTCGTAGGTTGGGTGTAATAAGAAAGCTAATGGTGTGGATCTTTCATCCCGATGAAAGTGGTTGAAGAGGTGAACACTAGGTTTGAGAATACTTTGTATGGGTATTTCCTTGGTCAACGACTTGCTTTTCTGTTGTTGATTACTTTATCGTAATCGTGGGCTAAGTTTGGTATACAAAAGGTAATGATGAATGCAAAGGGTTCTTCTTTTTAAGTTCAATTCGAAGAAAGGTGTTGATGATGTTCTTGAAAAGGTCCTTGGTTGATTAGAAATGTACCTATTATTCTTAAACCATGGACATTGAACACCAACTTACTTAAAGAGGATTTGACCAACATCCGGTGTGGGTTAAATTCCATTATGTTCCTTTTGCTATGTTTTTCGATGATGACCTTAGTCTCCTTGCCACATTGATAGGCTCGCCCAAAAGGTTAGATGCTTTCACTAGCCAAATGTGCAAGGACTCGGGCCGTAGTAGTTTTGCTAGATGCATGATTGAAGTAAAGTCGGATGAGGTGCTTAGGGACTGACCTTAATGTTGAGATACCGTTACTTGATGGGTCGGGTTCGACTATTGAGAAGATACGGGTTGAATATGAGTGAAACCACCTCATTGTGATAAATGTAAGATTTTGGTCATACTCTTATTGAATGTCCTAAAGTTGTTGAACCTCTGCCGTCGACCCTACTAAGCGTGTTAATGATGGTTTCAAGGCGGTTAATAACAAGAAGAAGGAAAGCAAAGTGGGTCTACTATTAGGTCAAGGAGGGTTTACTAAACTTTGTTGTGGGTAGCAGTTTCAATATCAACCCAAAAGACTCCTCTGAACCTAACAAAGTGGAAGTCACTAAAGAATGCTTGATGTGGCTAGTTCAAGTGGAACAAAGATCTCTACATCTAACCAGCTTGATGCTCTTAATATGGAACATACGGATCGTTTGGTACTCCTTCTAATGACACCAACAAGGATGTGGATTTTGGTCGTACAATGGAAGTTAATGAAGATAAGTCTACTAAGGCAGTCTTGCATCACAAGAACCCCTTGTGAGTGATTTGAAAGAGATGGAGTCGGTGTGGCTCCATAACTAGTGATTCTTGTAATCCGCCCTCCTCTTCTACTAAGAGAGTTAACCCTTTTACTAAAGTGGGAGAGATCGTGGTTTCTGATTCTTAAGATGAGATGGTTGCTAACCCATTTGATGAGTCTGCTAATCTATTCGGTGGTGGCCAAGAGTTTGAAGATGAGTATGATGACTATGACTACGATGACTATGCGAATCAGGTTTATGATCTTCCAGGGAATTTGGATGCCTTTAATGCCATGTATGGCACCAAGCTTCAAGGTCTTAGGAAGTAATTTTCTTTCGTTATGTCCTATGTTATCATTTGAGTAGTGGTTTGTTTTCTTGTTTAGAAAATAGGAAGTATCTTGTTATGTAAGCTTTATGCCTATGTAACGGGCTGAGATATGGGACTTCACTCATATCCATTGTACTTAAACCTTTTTTTGGTTAATATATTTACCAGGGTGCAGGATTACTCCCCTTTACCAAAAAAAAAACAACAACAACTACTACTACATACGGAGATTTTCCATGTCACCTAACAACTCACGAAGTAATGCATCCGACTGACATGCGTGGTCGTCAGGAATCCTTGCCATTTCAAGTCTTGCCTCGAGCATCCTTACTCTTGTCTCTAGCACCTGTTTTTGTGATTCCAGCATGTTTATCCTAAGATCTTTGGCATTGCAGCTCGAGCACTCTGTTGGTGTAGATCCAGAACCTTGAGATGTTGAACAAGAAGATATTATTCTTAAGTACTCGTCGAATTCACTCTTCCACATAAAATATCCGCACCCATTATCTTCTTTTCTGGGCTGTTACATAATAAGAAAATTATAAGAGAATACAACCCAATTATTTGTATATTTACATAAATAAAAAATGTATGATTGTTCACCTTCGATAGAGGACATGCATAATATTGCCGTCCAGATGAATTTTCTCTATGTGATGTTCTTAATCTTATATTTCCTGCTCCACAAGAACACATAAAAGGAATAAATGGCTCCATCTCAGGTTTTGAAATTTGTGTGAAGATAAGAGGTTGTGAGGTTGAGTGGTTTTGAGGATAAGAGGTTGTGAAATTCGTATGAAGATAAAAGGACTATATAATGTGTTTGTCATGTTGGTGGGAATTTTTGGCGCCATTTTTTTAGTGGGAATTTTTGGCGCCTTTTTTTTCGGGAAGTCTTGGCGCCAGTATTTTTGGAGGGAAGTTGAGACCAGTATACCATAGCACCTATACTTGGTCGTTTAACTTGATACGTAAACCATATCATCTATACTCGGTCGTTTAACATGATACGTATACCATAGCACCTATAATTGGTCGTTTAACATGTTATGTATACCATAGCACCTCGACTCGGTCATTTAACATGATACGTATACCATAGCACATATACTTGGTCGTTTAACATGTTACGTATACCATAGGACCTATACTCTGTCGTTTAACATGATACGTATACCATAGCACCTATACTCGGTCGTTTAACATGATACGTATACCATAGCACCTATACTTGGTCGTTTAACATGTTACGTATACCATATATAACACCTCGACTCGGTCGTTTAACATGATACGTATACCATAGCACCTATACTTGGTCCTGATATTTCCCCTGCGAAGAGGCTGATTTTTGTAGTGTGTAAACACTTTAAGTCAATAAGAAGTATAGTAGCTGACATCCATACTTTGGCCAATACGAATTGAATGTGTTAGCATTAGGAATCACAAATAAATATTAATGAGACAAATCTTTCGTTAATGACCATTATTCAATTCCATTCGTAAAATTTATTTGCTGTTTATAATGTAGAAACCAACAATTCAGTTTTCGCACCAACACGGACATGAATTGTCATTCACTAATCACATGTATTAATATAACGAAGTCAACGAATACTATATAGCCAATTTCCATGGCACCATAAATCTAAAACCTCAAATTCTAATGTCAATTTTAGTTTATTATGAATATGGTGTTGCTAAAAAAAAAAGAAAAAAAAAAAAGCATAATATGAATCAATAGTAAAAATGTCCCGCCTATGTAACGGGCTGAGATATGGGATTCACCCATATCCTTTGTACTTAAACGTTTTTTGGAGTAAAAATGTATGAATGTTATTCAATTGCTCTGTTTCATGTGATGTCGCGAAAAAGACACTAGAATAGTAGAAGGAGAGTGTTGAGAAGATCATGTACAAAATGTTTAAGTAAGTGTGAGGGTATGAATGTAGATTTACACTAAAGAAAAGAAAGAGAAGAAGCATGTGAAAATGTTCAATTGCTCTGTTTCATGTGATGTAGCTAGCCGCGAAAAAGACACTAGAATAGTAGAAGGAGAGTGTTAAGAAGATCATGTACAAAATGTTTAAGTAAGTGTGAGGATATGAATGTATACATCCGTGAGAATATTACTGCCCTATTCTTAATTTACAATTTTGTTGCATTTGACATACTACAACTAAAAGAAAAAAAAAAGTCTAAAGTGTGGTTCACATCATAAGGAAAATTGGATTGTTCGTGAATTGTGAGTGTACCATAATAATTACAAAATTATTGATCGAAATTGCATCTAGGAGTTAAAAGTATCTTTGTCTATGGTTTTTGGCAATATAGAGGTAAAAAAACATCGCATACTAAATTATACCTTAACTAAGAACATGATCCAAATGACACTGTGATCATGGAAACAAAAACCCATCAGGATGTATTGCCAAAAATGAGACTTAAGAGATGACAACTGATCAACTTTGTTGGTGTACAACTACAAAGAATTAGTACTTCAACATTCAAGTTGGTTAATCATAGTATTTTCTTGACATAACGGTAAATTTGGATAACGCAACAACTCACAAAACCATAGGCCGGAAAAGAGATGAAATGAGAAAATGTTGGATCAGGTGTAAGAAAGGTTAGATGATCTTTCTCACGTAATAGAGTACTTGACTCAAACCCGGATAGTGGGGTTTGGGTCCTTTGGGCCGGGATTGATGTAAATTTCTCAGGTAATTTATTAACTAATAATACAAAGTATCCTATGCGGTTTATTATTATTCAATACTACTCCGTATCTTTTAACCCTTGTTTAGTTATTTTAGCTTCTATGAAATCTGTACTGAATAATGAATAAACCACATAGGATACTTTGTATTATTAACTAATAGATTACCTGAGAAATCTACATCCCACAAATACTTGCTAGAAAGATAAACAACAAATACAATATTCGGATGAATAAATAGTGAAGATGATTGGATTGAAGTCAACATAAATACTTTTTTGAAGTCCACATATATTTTCAAAGTTCTACTTACGGAAAGTATGTATAACTGTGATACGTGGTAGGAAGCATTCAATGTGTAAAACAACCAACTGTTTTTAATTAAAGGAGTGATTGGCATGACTAATTCATGTGCTTAATTTGATGCCTAACAAGGATCTTGGAACACATGGCAAAATCAATGGTAAATAAGAGGAGTGAGAATAAGTGGAATACATTTGTCACTAAATGAATAGATTAGACATGAAATTAGTCACATGAATTAAGCATCTCAATCATTTTCCTTTTAATTATCCATATATAAGTGTGCTGTGTATGTTAATCATTTTCTGAATATAACGCTTATTGTATACTTTATAATTTTCAACTAGGTTTTCAAAATCACCCGAAGGTGAGAGCCACGGGTTCAGAACTATTGACGTTATGTGCCACGATAGAAAATGGTTGAAAAGTGACTAAATTAAGGAAATACATGACCCTGGCCACTGTAAATTAATTGCTTAAATGATATGCAATATATCCATGATATACAAGTAAAAAACATAAAGATCATTGACTTCTAGTCAAGTGAATGACTTTTCTCTTTAGTAACAGTAGAGTAATTGAACTTTCCATGATAAGGAACTGATGACGTATAGTCTATATCCGGGTCACGGACTCAACTAAGGTCCAATACTAGCTTGGTCCGGTACGACCTGGGCTAAGTCAACTAGCGTTTGGGCTCACGTAAGCCCAAGCCCAAAGCTATTCACGGGATAGATATCCGATATCTTCTAAATAAGAGGATTATCATTCCCAACCGACTTAGGCGGGATACGCCGAAGGTTGGGAACACGGAACCAACAAGGATTCCGTGCGTATATAAAGGAATCACATCCCTCGTTTAAGGTACGATCTCATAACCCTAACACTCCTTAAACCCTAAACCGATTACTTACTCTCGCGGAGGATAATCGGGAGACAATCCCACGTGATAAGCCTAACGGTGTTTCTCGGCTCTTAGTGCGCAGTCTCGAGATAACAATCGAATTGGTACAAGAACCGAGCCCGACAAGGCCCGGCTTTTGTATCAACAAGTGGCGCCATCCGTGGGACCATTCACTGAGAACCAAGACTAGAATGACGAAGCATGGAAATCAGCGATCGCAGTCAGACCTCATAGGAAAGAAGCCGCAAAGTGGATCGACCCCTAAGCAGCATCATTTGGGACAACCAATACGCTAAAAAACAAGGGATCAGGACAAGACTTGATCTTCCCACTGGTGGAACCGCGCTCGGGGACAACCCAAGCCACCGCAACTACCGCCAATGAAGTAGATCCACTACGCACTGTTCTCACCACTCCCTTTCAATCGCTGCTAAGCCCGGCGACAAAGGCACCAGATGCACCAAATCGGAATAAGAGCATATCAGTAGAAACAAACGCACTCGCTCTAGAAGGAGTTGCGCCGCAACTGGCGCCAGAAGATTTCGTGTCTCAAAACTACGAAGTCTTAGCTACTCTCATGCAAGAGGAAGAAAAGAAGAGATCAGGTCGGAACTTGCAAGCCCGACTAAATTTTGATTCTGAATACGATACTTCCCCACTGCGCCGTCAGAAAGAGAAGCGCGGAAGAAACGGCCGCCGACCCCCAGTATTCAACAGGATCGGAAGGAGGATCGAGGATGATGAGACATCCCACTCTCACCACTTGAGCGATAGTGATGAAGGTGAACGGCGTACCAGTATCTATGATAGACTGGGTAGCCGTAAAGTGCATGACAGACTTGGGCGGAGGTACTCCCCAAGTGAAAGTCCTTCCAGTCCAGACTCTGGAGATAGCCGGCGCAAACGCCGAAGGAAGGAAAACTCGTCCTCCGATAACTCCTCGGACAACGAGGATAGTGATCTGAGACATTGGAAGTCGAGCGGATTACACAATGACCAAGAGGAGGACATGTCTCCCATGGCGTCGTCAGAAGGTGGACGCGTTCACTAGCCTGACAAGATTTCTTTTTCTTCATGCTCTTTTTATCGAAAAAGGTTGCCTTGAGACAACGTGGACCGTCTTGCGTAAGTTTGGTTACAGTGATGAACACCAAAGAAAACTATTCCTGTTCCATCAAAAAAGGATCCTGACTAGGTTAGCCTTCATTCAACTTGAAATTAAATCTTCATTTATTTATTTATTTATTTTTTCTTCCTTTTGTCGCTACTTGATCTTCACTTGGCCTACAGGAACTTTTAGTTGACGAATTTAGACTTTAGAGAACTTTAAAATAGCTCCTACCTTGATTAGGTGTAACTTTCACAACTTCTAGACATAAGAAAACATGGACTAATCATGTTTCTATTAGGGATTTGTGGCCCGTACGCATGAATAATTTTTAGATCTGAGTGAAGACTTAGTACCGTTATATAATGTTCCTTAACACTCTGTTACGATAGGCTTATATAATGTGCCATATAGTAAGCAAGCTTATTATTTTTGGGAACGCAAAAACTATTAAGCAAAATCTTTGCTCTAATAAGATCAGTTGCCCAAACAGCCCATATTTGGTTGTTGTCTTATACAGTTGTGGGTTTCTTTTTGTTCCCAAGATATGACCTCACTCTTGCCCTCTTGGAGCACTTGCTTTGTTTATCTATTTTTAGTCTCATCCTTAGACCTTAGTTATAGTTGGTGCATTTCAATAAAAGTCGAGAACGATCGTGGACCTAGCTTAGACACAAAACGTTTGTCATCATCTTGATGGTTGCGAGACCCACTTATTTTACAAACCCATCGTGATGATGACAAGTGTTTTTGGCTCTAAGTTAAGCTAAGATTAGAATCAAGTGTGTCGTTTTGCATTAAAGCATTAAGCACCTCAATTTTCTTCTTGAAAAGGAC